>WOXC01002406.1:0-227500 GCA_011680675.1 Gymnobelideus leadbeateri | reverse complement strand
CTGCCTGTGGCAGTCAATTAAAGAAAGATTTAGAGAAAAAAAAAACGTATAGAAAATGGTGTTTCATGATGTGTAGTATTTTACATATGAATGTAGCTAAAAACATTTAGCAAACACTATTTCACTAGGCTTCACAACCTGTGTAATAGGGCAAAGATACTAGTATCATTTTGAAAATGAAAAAAACTTAGGTGTCTTGAGGTTATGTGATCACTGTGTATAATTGTAGTGAAATGCTCTAAATTCTTATTTTGAAACTTTTAGTTTCTAAAGTAGCATCCTCTTAAGGACTATATGATATTCCTCTCATCACTTAAACTATGATTTCACATCTTTATCATTGAAGTAGGAGTTAGAGATAAGCATTGACCTCTAGAATCTGAATTATAACCAAAGTTATTTTCCCTTAACATTCACAAAATTTTTCTGCCCTATGCCTTATTATATATTTCCCTGATACCAATGTCCTTTCTCATTTCATTTTTTTACAAAATAAACCATAGCAAACCATAGCATCAGGACCTATGGAAAGAAATTGATCTTGACTTTTAATGTCCATTTTTATTTTTATTTTGTGTTTATTACTCAAGTTAATGCACTAGAAAATTGGGAATCTTAGTTTGCTCACATTTTATGATTGAACTAAGAAGAGATGTAAGAGCAGATGTCTGTGTGTAGCCCTCCCCCCCCCCCCCAGCTTTTGAAGCAGATTGAATCTTTCATTATCACCATTTGTAGTCTATTGTGTTCATCTGGTTCCACTATAATTTCCTTAGCAACCTTGGAAGCTGTACTTTATCTCAGATTTGGGTGGAAATGTAATTAAATGAACCTTGGTATTTTGTCTCTTCTAGAGTTACTCTGTGGAGTTTAGCAAAAAGGAACTTTGTTGTTTCTGTTGACTATGGTGTAGTACATTCCACAAAACTGGTTGTAAATCAACAAAAATCATATTTTTGGTATTTTAACACTCCCTGATGAAAATCTTAAGGGCAAATGTGAACTACAAGAGTTAGGCACCTTGGGAATTATAAGCTCTGCCCTTCTACTTTCTTTCAGGGCTCAAATCCATGAGGTGTTTTCTTCCTCATGAAGAGGAAGAAAACACCTCATGAATTTGAATATTTTTAATGAAATCTTGGTGCCTGAGGAACTTGAGTGAAAGAGGGACATTGGTGGGAATATAACAAGGTCAAAAAACAAACTGGAACAACAGACATGGAGACACAGAAGTAGAATAGAAAATTCATGGAAAACAGATAGGACCACTGTGATATAATTGGAGGAGGAGTCTGAGCCCCCTAACACACTATGGGGGCAGATAATAAGTGGCATATTTTTCTTTTCCCCTTTACTCTTTCCTTCTGTTTATGTAGAGTTGAAAAACAAAATGAAAAGACCATTTCTTGTTTTTGCTATTCCTCCACTGTAGATGATACTTTGTAAACATAGCTCTGATTCTCATTTTTTTTCTTTTTCTTTTTGGAGGGCAATTGGGGTTAAGTAACTTGCCCAAGGTCACACAGCTAGGTTTTTGTTTGTGTGTGCGTTAAGGGTCTGAGGCCGGATCTGAACTCAGGTCCTTCTGACTCCAGGGCCGACGCTCTACTCACTACACCACCTAGCCGCCCCTGATTCTCTCTTTTTTTTTTTAATAAATAAACTTGCTTCTATTGGATGCTGGTATGTTGTCACTTAAGGTCAGAGGGCACAGAAAAGGACAGCTCTGAGGAGTTTTGTATCTCAGAGAAAATTTTAGTAGGACTCTATGTTTGTCATTGGAAATGTTGGTGGTCATGTGGCATTAAAAGAACTTATTTTCCACTGTTATAATTTCAGTTTTATTTTTATGAATGACTCCTTAAGTCTCCAAAATGAAATTTTAAAAGATACATTTGGGTCTCTCTTAGATTTTTCAATCAAATGATCCATAAAAAATTTAAAAAAAAAAACTTATTTATATGCTAAACCCTTTGCTAATACCTGTGGATAGGAAAATAAGTCAAAGGTAACCCCTACTTCCCCTGGTGTTACAATTTAGTAGTGTAGACAACAGGTACACAAATATAAACAAAGTAAGCTCTATACAAGATTAAAAAGAAAATAATAAAAGGAAGAAATCCGAATTAAAAGTGATTGGGAAAGGCTTCCTTTCAAAGTTGATGTTTTAGTCAAGACTAAAAAGAAGCCAGAGAAACCAGTAGGTAGTGTTGAAGAGGGATTGAATTCCAGATTTGGGTCCAGTCAGAGAAAATGACTTGAGGTAGAGATCAAGTATCCTGTTTTTAGAATAACCAGAGGGACAATATCACTAGATCAAAAAAAAATTTGGCAGGGAATAAAGTATTAGAAGTCAGGAAAGATAAGATGGAACTGTTATGAAAGATTTTGAATGCCAAACAGGACATCTAGTACTTTGTCCTGAAGGTAACACACTTTGGGTTTTTTAAGTAGAGATGTGATATGGTCAGATCAGTGCTTTGGGAAGGTAATTTAGGGGCTGAATACAGGATGGATTGTAGAAGGGAAAGTGTGGCAAATGAAAGATGAAATGCCTAAGGATACAAAGATTCGATAATACGAGTTTATCAATTTATTAAGCAAGGCTTACCAAATGCCTAAAAAATTGGTAGCAGGCCCCTTCTTCGGCTTATGGATGGACCCTGAATACTGGGGGGATTAGACTTTTATACTTTAAGAATAAATGTTCCAATAAGACCAATTAATTAAAAGAAAGTAGCATTAAGTAATCTGATTGGAAGAAGGATTAGGTGCTTTCCAAGGTGGGAGGAGAGTTATTAAGTGCAATTACCTGAATTAAAAAAAAAAAAAGGGGTGTCTCATTTCCCATAAATCTCTGTAAAAAAATCAAAGAAACATGGAAAAAATAACTGACTGGCCAAGGTAAGGCCAGTTTTCAGATAAGACATATGGGTAACTTGAGAGGTACAATTGTGAGAAAACTTGCATCCTTCTTTGGATCTGATTGGGTTTCTGGTCAGCAAAAACTAGGTCCTTAGTTAAGGGTCACTAAGTAGAAGGTAGAGGTTGTCTAGCTTCTAAACCATACAGGGCTAGGTTTAAACAATGCAATAAGATTTCTTCAAAGTTCTCACAACTGAATTAATTTTCTTACATAAGACAGAATTTGGACTAGATTCATAACTGAAAAGAAAGGGAAATGAACCTGCTCCAGAACTAATGATTCAGATGGAGTCAGTGTGGCTCACTCAACTCCCATAATTAACCAGTATTTTTGTTTGTTTGTTTGTTTGTTTTTGGGGGGTTGTGTTTTTTCTTTACCACAAATAGCAAAATTCCTCTAATGTAAGTTATGATGTGGGAAGGGTAATAGGTTCTACCGGGGACCCTGATCACTATCAGTGACTAGAAACCTTGCAATTCAGTCTGGAAAGAATTCACCAGGTTCAAGCAAACTTGGAAGCTGAGATTGTGAAAGTTTATTGTTACGCTGTACAGCACAGCGGTCAAGAGTTCTTAGGGAACACACAAACTTACAGAAATCACAGGTATAGTTTTAAGGAGTCAAGACAGTATATCAGGTGTCAATTATGTTAACTAGGTGAGTAAGGGTGGGATTAGGGAGGAGTGAAGGAGTAGTCAGTGTTTAAAGGAACATGAACTTTTAATATCAACAGCGCAGGCATATTGCCCATAATTCACTGGGAAATAGCCCAAAGTGGGGGGGGGGGGTACCTGGAGGTGTGGTTTTAGGCCTGAAATGTCACTAAGTCAGCCAGCAGTCAGGGCCAACTGAAGGAGTGACTAGTCTGCCACCCATCAATGTCAAGTTTGACAAGATGGATGTTGGGAACCAAGGCTAACAAAGACACAGTATGGGTATAATTAACTAAGGAGTTAATCTATAGATAGGGTATTGAAGGATTCATGGTACATCTGGCCACTCTACTAGGGGAGATAACATTTGCCTAAGCTAAAATGTTTATAGATAGTTTAGTGAAAGATTCATAGGTTGCTTGTTATTGTTTCAAGCATAGATAAACAGTTTATGAGTTGTTGCTGGGCAGAGTACTGGCAGGGGGAAGGGGCAGAGTCAATGCTCTGAGGCTGGGGAGAGTGTTATTTTACAGACTGGTTTTACAAAATGATTTTACAGACATATATCCCAAAGCACCCCTTTTACAAACTGATGTTATAAACTGATATTACAAACTGATGTTACAAATATATATCCCAAGCACATCCATGGAAAACTTTTAATTTTCTTATGTTTCCTTAAACAGCAAATTTCACTAATCCTTTACTTATAAATTAAAACTAATCACATTCTGGAGTTTAAAATATACAGCAAATACCTAAAAACTGAGTCATATTAGTTTGTAATATGTGTTAAGAGGTAGATATAAGTTGGACATGACCAGACTTCTCTTTCAAGAATGTCTCCATGGTAGAGCAAAATATATTATGCTTGTCATTCTACTTCCTCTTTAGGAAGACATTCCAAGTACCTAAGAGTAGAGCTATTACCCTAAGCCATAGGAACAGAAGAGACAAAACAGGCAATTTAGCCCAGTTCCTCACTATGACCTTATAACCTAGTAAAACATACATCTGGCTGATAATCAATCAGCTTTTTCAGTTTTCACTTGTGTCTAAACAAGAGCAATAGATCAAATAGATCCAAGTAGATCGAATTGTGTTATTTTGTTTAGATCATTTGCTATTTTTCCTATTGTTGAAATAACTGTCTCTTTGATTGAATAATTCAGTAAGATCTGAGCCAAGAATGAGACTCTCTTGGATCTTATCTAACCTTTTTCACAAATATGCACCTGTATAATCTTGGACTTTATACTTAATCTTTATGGACATTAGTTTCCACATCTGTGACATTGAATGGTTGGATTAGATTATTTTTGAGCTTCTTTCTGGTTGTAAAATTCCTTGCTTCTATGATTGTTTTAGTACTATGTAGATATGACATTTGGATATGAAATATATATTATTTTACTGTGATGACTTGCCTAAATAGCACAGAAAAAAATGTAGCATAGATTAAATAATTTGTAAGCTTTCTTAACAATAACAACTGAAACATATGGAGGAATTTAAAGCCCAGAGGTCACTTTCCTTATAATAACCCTAAGAGGTAGGTGTTCTCACCATTTGTAAGGAAACTGAGTCTCAGAAGTAAAATGTACTGCCCACGGACAGTAAATGTAAGACTTGAATTTGGACGCAGATCACCTGAATTCCAAATCCAATACTTTTTCCCAAATAAACCATAATGACATTGTTATTCTAAAGCCAGATGCTTTCTCAAACATAGGATAACATAGATATGAGGGAAGTGACAATGACTGTTGGCCTCTAACTTTAAACACTTGTTTAATAATTACAAGGAATTCATTTTAAAAGCTTGTCATTTTAATCGACTTATATTTCTTCTCATCACATAGAACAACAATCCTATTCCCATAGTTTGCTCAGAAAAATAAGCTGTCAGGTAATGAGGGAAAAATCATTTAAGTAGTGTAAGTCTTAAGAGTTACTTTATTTCAGCTAACTTTTGAGGCATCTGTGTTGCGGAAATTTCTAAAAGAGCTTATGATAATCTGCTTTTGGAGAAAGAACAGGGAGACTCCAGGTTCCTCTATTTGTAAATTGTGGTCCAGACATTCTAGTATATAAAACATTCCCATCCTTCAAATATATTCTTATACTGCTCAATTTCCTTGCTGTCAATTGAGAATATGCAGAAATGGAAAAACATGTGAGTGCTTAGAGTTTGGAAAATGCAAACATTTATTTTTTTTTAAAATCTTTTAAAATAGATTTAAAGGAAAAAAGAAGCTCATATGTATTTCAAGATAAATTAAATTTATAAATTTATACTTCTGTGCTTTATCACAAATGCCATTTGATAGGAATTATTGAATCTATTACAAACTTTCTGAGTCTATTAAGAATTCTCTCAAAACATGTCTTTGCATCAAAATTATAATTAATCTCACAGGTCAGAAATGTTTAAGCAAATTACATTTGCAACCTATAAAATTTGGAGTCCAATTAGAACCCAGTTAAACTCTTTCCTAGTGACAACAATTCTTCCAGTGGAAGAAAACAAATTTGAAATGCTGAACTAAATGTTCTTAGTTCAAATAAAACATTTTCTAATAGGTTTAGAAACTTGGAAAGGAGAAGAATTTGCAAACTGACTGCCTCTTCCCTGCAGGGGATATAGCTCCTCTTTTATATACTCAAAATCTAACAAATATTCATCTGTTTACAAAGGATAGGACTGGGCTTTGGAATTATCAAGAAAAAAAATGAAAATGTCTTAACTTTAGGAACTTGCATTAATATACATAAAGAGTAATCCATTCTCTTTGGGAATGTATGTTGTATTTATAATTCATTGTATTTATAGAAGTCCATTGAAGATAGAACTGCTTTACTTTTTGTTGTTTTTGTACCTATAGGACTAGTCATCGCTCTCTGTATATCGTAGGAATGTATAGGAATTTAATCCAATTGAGGCCCATGAAACTTATTTTTTTCCTGGCAGTTCCATTATAGTATTGAATATTAAACTTTTACTCTAACCCAGTAAGATGATGATTAACATTATGATGCATGTGTCATTCAAATTAATTTTCCTCTTCTATTTATAGAATTGCTGTGTTGACAAATGATGCATCTCCCTCTTTAAAATCAAACTTTTTGATTACTTTCACTAAGTTCAAGAAAAATATGAGATTTCAAGAAAGCTTGGTCTTCTTGTTGTTAGTCCTTTGTTCTCCAAGAAGAAAAATGATATCAGGAGGGTGATAGTGCAAGCAAATTGGATTTAAGTGAGGTTGTATATGCAAAATCATCAGGCTCACTCTTTCCCACAAAGTTACTTAGAGTCCACTGGCAAGACATAGGTCAGGACCATCGCAGATGCAATGGGCGACCTTGGATTTTTTAAACTAAGGTTTATCCCTCAAGTCAGTTTGTCTGAGGTAACACCCATTCAGTGATTAAAGGATGGGGAAGAATTGAGGACAAAGGTGAAATAGTTCGCCTTCTCAAAAGAATCAGTCTGGAAGAGGAAGACCTTCAGGCTTTCTGATCAGAAGAGAAACAATCGCTATTCATTCAGAGTCAAAAAACCCAAACAATGAACTACCAAGGCTTGAGTTGGGACCTATTAATGGCCAATCTGTGAGAGTCAGAGCGATATGAGTATAAAGGCATAGTCAAGTAACCCCACTTGAATCCCAAATGGCTTTATCCTGGCCTGGTTTATCAGAGCTATAATTAAAAAATCATACATAAAAACTGCATTAGAAAATTAATTGTCCCAGTTTTCCAGGGTAAACAAAAACAATGATAGAATGAATTAGTAGAGAAGAGAAAAAATCTAGTTCTCCAAATCCAAGAAATCTTGCAAAGTATAAGTGATTAAAATTTATATTCCTTTGGACAGGACACCCACGTGTAAGAGTATGACTTCCCATATGGATGGAAGGAGATAAGAAAAATGAAGGAAGATAGAAAGAGAAAGAGAGGGAATGGGAAGGAATAGAAGAAGGTAGTAGTCCCAGTTGTCAATATCCCAAGGAGTCATAGTATTTCTTTTCCAAGTGTAGTGGGATAGGTTACAAAAGGAAAGAGCTTGGAAGAGGACAAGAGGTGACAACCAGCTTTCCAGATCCTATAGACCTAGAGAGTGAGCATGTAGTTTTGCTATTTCATTTGAAGGATTTTCAATAGCCCATGTTTGCTTCCATTTCCAGTTCAAATATTCCTTCCTTCATGAAGTTTCACAAAACAATCCAGAAAAAAAAGGAATCCCTCCCTCCTTTGAGGGATTACCTAAGGATGTTATATTAAATCTGTATTGCACACAATTCTGAATTATATAGTGTGTGTACATGTTACCACTTCCAATATGGTAAACTGTAACCAATTTTGTTCTTTATTGAATCGATCCCTCCTGTAACATTCTTTTTTATTACAAGTATCTGGAAATTACCATTATTTCTTCAGTTCTCTTCAAGTGGATCTCCAAATAGTTTCTTTTTTTTTTTTTCTCTCCCAGATTAAAGTAAGCATGCTTAACTTGTAGTATATCTATTTCCACACTGTTTCCTTTGAGTTTGTCTCAATTAGTTGAGAATATGTTAGGAATAAAATGAGGAATATGAGGTTTCATTTAATATTTAATAACATACTCTTTTGTAGAGTACCTAAATTTGTCTTAATGCATTTTCATATTTCCATCAAATAAGTATAAAAAAGACAACCTTACATTGGGATTATGCAGTAATGAGACACAGTTTGTATCTCTGAATCAGGCAAACTTTTTTTTTCTTTTTGGAGGGCAATTGGGGTTAAGTAACTTGCCCAGGGTCACACGACTAAGTTTTTGTTTGTGTGTGCATTAAGTGTCTGAGGTCGGATCTGAACTCACATCTTTCTGACTCTAGGACCAATACTCTACTCACTGCACCATCTAGCCGCCCCATCAGGCAAACTTCTAATGGCTTGTGACAGTACATTACTATTTCCTATGTACAGTAATCAATTCTTTCTCACAGCTATGGTTTCAACATTTTGACTTATTCTGCGTCCACATTTCCTTTCTCTGCTTCCAGTGAAGTACTCTGTGCTTTGAGTGCTAGATTTTTTTTCCCTTCCTCCCTCCTCACCCTATCCTGCCCCCAACTTTTTCCATTTTCTCCTTTGACCCTATCCCTTTTCAAAAATGCTTGCTTCCAACTACCTTCTTCCCCAACCTGCCCTCCCTTCTATCATCCCCTCTCCTATCCTCTACCCACCTATTTTCCTGAAAGGAAAAATGCCCAATTGAGTGTGTATAATATTCCCTCCTTAAACCAAATTCAATGAGAATAAGGTTCCATATCCTTTCACCTTCCTGTTCTTCCCCTCCATTGCAACGGTTTTCTCATTCCTCTTTTGTATGATATAATTTACCCTAATCTATATCCTCTGTTCTCTTTCTCCAAATAAATTGCTCTCTCACCTCTTAATTTTATTTTTGCAATATCATCCCTTCATATTCAACTCATCCTGTGTGCTCTATGTATGCACGTACATATATAAGCACACACTCAGCCAGATATATCCTTCTATATATAAAAATATATGTATGTATAAACATACACATATATTCCCTTCAACTATCCTCATACTAAGAAAAGTCCTATGAGTTACAATTATTGTTTTTCCATGTGGGAATGTAAATAGTTCAACTTCATTAAGTTCCTTATGATTTCTTTTTCCTGTTTACCTTTTCATGCTTCTCTTGCTTC
Organism: Gymnobelideus leadbeateri; assembly: GCA_011680675.1. Classification (NCBI taxonomy): domain Eukaryota; kingdom Metazoa; phylum Chordata; class Mammalia; order Diprotodontia; family Petauridae; genus Gymnobelideus; species Gymnobelideus leadbeateri. The sequence goes on along the minus strand of WOXC01002406.1, from coordinate 218,195 downwards.
TTATATTTGAAAGTCAAATTTTCTCTTCAGCTCAGGATATTTCATCAAGAAGGGTTGAAAATTATCTATTTCATTGAATGACCATATTTTCCCTGGTAGCATTATACTCAGTTTTGCTGGGTAAATTATTCTTGGTTTTAGTCCTAGCTCCTTTGATCTTTGGAATATCATATTCCAAGCCATTTGATCCTTTAACGTAGAAGCTGCTAGGTCTTGTGTTATCCTGATTGTGTTTCCACAATACTCAAATTGTTTCTTCTTGACTGCATGCGGTATTTTCTCTTTGACCTGGGAACTCTGGAATTAGGATATAATATTTCTAGGAGTTTTCTTTTTGGGATCTTTTCCAAGAGGCTATCAGTGAATTCTTTCTATTTCTATTTTACCCTCTGGTTCTAGAATATCAGGGCAATTTTACTTGATAATTTCTTGAAAGATGGTGTCTAGGCTCTTTTTTTATCATGACTTTCAGGTAGACAAATAAATTTTAAATTCTATCTCTTGGATCTATTTTCCAGGTCAGTGGTTTTTCCAATGAGATATTTGACATTGCCTTCTATTTGTTTCATTTGTTTGGATTTGTTTTATAGCATCTTGATTTCTCATAAAGCCATTAGCTTCCAGTTATTCCAATCATATTTTAAAGGAGTCATTCTCTTCAGTGAGTTTTTTTCCATCTGACAAATTCAGATTTTTAAGGGATTCTTCTCTTTACTGGAATTTTGAGCCTCTTTTGCCATTTGAGTTAGTTTATTTTTTTAAGGAGTTATTTTCTTCAGTGTATTTTTGGGTCTCCTTGAGCAGGCTGGTAACTCTCTTTTCATGATTTTCTTGCATCATTCTCATTCCTCTTCCTAATTTTTCCTCCACTTCTCTTACTTGATTTTCAAAATTCTTCTTGAGCTCCTCTATGGCCTATAACCAGTCCATGGATGCTTTTAATGCAGGAGTTCTGACTTTACGCTCTTTCTCATGCTCCATGTCTTGATCTTTTTTGTCTCCCCAAAAAGAATCTATGGTTTGATTATATTTCCTGGGCTTGCTCATCTTGCCAGTCAATTACTTGACTTTTGAGCACTTTGCCACTGTATAACTCTGCTTCTGTAATGGAGAGAGCTTCATCCCAAATCACTGGGGTTTTTGAAGCTGCTGGAACTATTAGTTGGGTGCCCTCTCTATAGACACCACAAGCAATGGCTCACTGGTCACACACCCCAGGACCATCACCCAAGACTGTGATCCAGATCCAGGATGGTTAAAGCAAGAGCAATTACCCTCTGAATGGTGGCTTGGTTCCCCTGCAATCTGTAAGCGAGGAGCTACTGAGACAGCCAGGCAATGGTGTCTACACAGCTATTGCACAGCCACTTTGACTCCACCACTTTTCACCCAGGTGCAAGGGCCAGACCTTGCTTTTGGTACCCTTGTTCCCACAAAGTTCCAAACTGACCTTTTACTTTCTTTTTGGCATTTATGGGTTGATAATTCTGGAAATTGCCACACCACAGGTTGAGGCTACCCGGGAGTGGGGAACCACACAGCTCATGTGGGGCTGCACTCAGTTCTCAGCCTGGTGCAATAGATCCTTCCTGTCAGCCTGCCTTGCTTCTTTCAGTGGAAGTGTTATTTCTCTTTGTCTCTTTGTGGGTTCTGTACCTCTAAAGTTTGTTTAGAGACATTTTTACATGTGTTAGAAGTGATTGGAGGAGCTCCTACACCAAGTTTGTGTTTCTACTTCACCATCTTGGCTCCCAATAATGCACATTGAACATGCTTTACATCCTTTCTGACTAACATTTCATTACCCAGCATGTTTTCTATTATTCTTCCAATAAACTCTGGATTTGGCTTTCATTAGGGTTTCTAAGCTTCTAATCCCACACCCACTAGCCATACTGGAATGTCTCATAGGTTCCTTGAAGGAGCCTTAGAGATCATCCAATTCAATGCCTACCTATAAAAAGAATGCTTTCTATAACATCCCCACTGGTTGGTCATTTGAGAACTTACTCCCTGTCAGAGCATATGATTCTCACTTTAGCTGGGTATACAACTGGAGAGCATTTTCTTTTGTCTTCTTTCTATCCATATTGAGCTGCTATTTGCCAATGAGTAGCTTTTATTCATTTGTCCTTTTTCTGCCCTTGAGGCCAAGGAGAAATGTCATGCCAACATCATATTCATTCAACATATAAAGATAAGAATATAGTCCCACTTTAAGCCTTTCCTTCTCTAGGGTAAGCACCGCCTCTTAGTTTAAGTGATCCTTTTACTAAACACTATTATCTGTACACAATCCAGTTTGTTAATATTATTTTTTTCTAAAATTAAGTGAACAAAATTGAACCATCACAGTACTCTATATGAGGTCTGGTATGATTAGATTAAAATATGACAATCAGGGGCATAGCCAAGATGGTGGAGAAAGGGCAGAGATTCTGCTGAGGTCTCCCCCAAACCCATCCAAATACCTTCAAATAAGAACTCCAAAAAATTATAGAGTAGCAGAACCCACAAACCCACTCAAGCAATTTTTCAGAACAAGACAAGTTAGAAGATTGGAAGAAGTGTATTGCACCAGGATGAGAGTGGAACACAGTCCAGTGCCAGAAATACTAGAGCAGACCATTCCTTAGCAAACTAGTAGTAGTAGGCCTTGGGGTGACTGTATTGGTGACTGCATTGGAAGTTTCTGAACCTTTCAGCACACAGATGGTAAAGGGGTCATTACAACTGGTTAGAAAGATTAAAGGGAGCCCTTTGCTGGTGCCAGAGGCAGGACTCTGTTGCATTGCCTAAACTTAAATCTGGGTCACAACCCTGGGTCCCATTCCCAGGTGACAAGGAGCACTAACTCACTAGAACTTGCAGCTGAAAAGGAACAGGGGCTGTGGTTACAGTTCCAAGGTGAAAAAGAATGCTTAGAGTCTCTCACAGACCAGAGTCCATAATAGGTGAGTAGTAAACACATGCCTGCCTAGATCATACCTGTTTGAAAGAACTGAAAAGTTATAGGCACCCAGAATTATAACTTAAAACAACTGCAAAAAAAAAAAGACTTGAAGCTTACAATTGTGCCTCTCTACTATAGAAGAAGAGTTCCACTTTGGAATAGAGTGAAAAGCCTGAGAAAATTGCCAAAAACAAGAAAAAATCCTGACTACAGAAAGTTTTAGTGGTGACAGGGAAGATAAAAAACAAACTCAGTCAAAATTTCTATACTCCTCCTTCACTTTGCATCAGTTCATATAAGTTTTTCTTGGTTTTCCTTTACTTCATTTGTGTCTCTCAGCTTTAAGTGTGTTTCTTATAAGCAACATGTTGTAGGATACTGGTTTTTGATCTACTCCACTTTTCCATTTCCATTTTATGGGAGAGTTCACATTCACATTCACTGTTTTTTTTTTTTTTTACATTTTTTTAATTTTATTTTTAACTTCTGTTTTACATCATTCATTTCCACCAGATTTTGAGTTACAATCATTTTCCCCCCATTATTCCCCTACCCAACCTCCCAGAACAGTAATCCCACAAGATATCGCTTCCTCCAATCTGCTCTCTCCCATACCTTCTCCCATACCCCCATCGACTTTTCCATTAGAGGAAGGTGAGTCTTTGCATCCCAATGCCTGCACATCTTATCTCCTATTACAAGCAAAAGAGTATTAATAATAGTATTTATATATATTTGAAACATTTAATGTTATTACCTCAAATTTCAGATCCATTTCCTTCCTCCCTTGTCACCCATTCCCTCTTGGGAGATAAGTAATTCAGTATATGTTGTACATGTCTAGCTATGCAAAACATTATCATAATAGATATATTGTACAAGGCTGCTTATAATTCCCTCCCACTCATCCCACCCCCCACCTGGTCCATTCCCTACATGATCCTGTCCCTCTTCTATAGTGGGTACTTCCAACCTCCCTCACCCCAAGGATGCCCTCCCATCCATCATCCCTCCTCTCATCCCCCTTCCCCCTATCCTGCTGCAGGTTGAGATATCCCATTTAGTATGTATGTCATTTTCTCCTGGAACCAAATTCAATGTGAATGTGGTTTTGCCTTTTTAGCCTTCCTTATTCTCCCCCTCCTTTGCAACCACTTCCCCTTGCTTCTTCTACATGGGATAGTTTACCCTACCCCTGTCTCTCCCCATCTCCTCTTGCCACTTTCCTCTCTCACCTCATAATTTCATCCCTTGAGTATTCTCCCTTCCCAACAAATTCAACCTATTCCCTCTATCCAAATATAACTGTAACCATATACACACACATTCACATATGTATTCATATGACCACACCCCCTTCTTCCATTATTTTCATAGTGAGAAAGATATCATCAGTCACAGTTATTGCTTTTCCATATAGGAATGTAAATAGTTCAACTTTGATAAGTTCCTTTTGATTTCTTTTCCCTGATTACCTTCTCAGGCATCTCTTGCTTCTTGTGTCTGGATGTCAAATTTTCTATTCAATTCCGGTTTTTTCCTCAAGAATGTTTGAAAGTCCTCTATTCCACTGAATGACCATATTTTCCCCTGAAACAAAATACTCACTTTTGCTGGGTAGGTGACCCTTGGGTTCATTCCCACTTCTTTTGCCCTCTGGAATATCATATTCCATGCCCTTCGATCCCTCAGTGTAGAAGCTGCCAGGTCCTGGGCTATTCTGATTGTGTTTCCACAATATTGACATTGTTTCTTCCTGGCTGCTTGAAGTATTTTCTCCTTGATCTGGAGATTCTGGAGCCTGGCTATAATATTCCTGGGAGTTTTCTTTTTGGGGTCTTTTTAAGGAGGTGATCAGTGGATTCTTTCAACCTCTATTTTGCCCTCTGGATCTAAAACATCAGGGCAATTTTCCTTGAGAATTTCTTGAAGGGTGATTTCTAGGTTCTTTCTTTGATCATGGCTTTCAGGTAGTCCAATAATTTTAAATTGTCTCTCCTGGATCTATTTTCCAGGTCAGTGGTTTTTCCCATGAGATATTTCACATTGCCTTCTAATCTTTCATTTGTTTGATCTGCTTAACAGTATCTTGATTTCTCATAAAGTCACTAGCTTCCATTTGCTCCAGTCTAACTCTGAAGGAATGAATCTCCTCAGTGAACTTTTGAGATTCTTTTTCCATCTGGCAAATTCGACTTTTTAAGGCATTCTTCTCCTCATTGCCCTTTGGGCCTCCTTTGCCATTTGAGCTAGTCTATTTTTTAAGGTGTTGTTTTCCTCAGTCAGGCTGTTGACCCTCATTTCATACTTTTCCAGCATCCTTCTCATTTCTCTTTCCAATTTTTCCTCCACTTCTCTTATTTGATTTTTAAAGTCCTTTTTAAGGTCCTCTATGGCCTGGAACCCATTCATGTTTTCCCCTGGGGCTTTTGGAGCAGGACTTCTGACCTCACAGTCCTTTTCCTGCTCTATGCCCCCAAAATAGGAGTCTAGGGTTGCATTTTTCTGTTTCCTATGCCTTGGCATGTTGCCACTTAATTGCTTGACTTTTGGGCTTGTTGCCACACTATGGCTTTAAGGACAGATAGAGGAATTTTCGTCCCAAACAATTGGGGGGCAACTTCCGTTTCTGGCAAGCTGTAAACCCACCCACGACTTCCACCCTAGATCACAATCCAGATCCAGGGAGGTTAAAGCAAGAGCGATTACCCCCCAAGACTGATCGCTGGATCTCCCTACAAATTTTCAGGCTGGGAGCGGGAGCTGCCTCTGAAAACTACAAAATGGCGTTTGTCCTCAGTGTCTTCTAGCCCCCAGGGGAGGGAGCTGATGCATTCCCTAATACCAGTCCCAAAGTCCATAGGACACTAACCTCTTACTTTGTCCCAGGGAAGTCTATGTTGATAATTCTGGAGTCGCCACAGCTCCTGGTGTTCTGGGGTTCCTCCAGCTGGCTGCTGGCCCTACTGCCCTGGGGCTAAAACCTCGGCTCATGCAGACCTGGGCTCGGCCCGCTCCTGCGCTTTGCGCGCTGCACATTGCCAGGTCCTAGATCTCTGTGCTGGTCCTTCCTGCAGGGCTGCTGGGCTGTCCTCAGCGGGAGTTTAGCTTCTCTGTGTCGTTCTGTGGGTGCCAGGGCTCCAGAAGTTGTTCAGAGGCCCCTTTTACATCGTTTGGGGGGAATGTGGGGGCAGAGTGGCTTGGATGAGCTGTTTCTACTCCCCACATTCACTGTTAAGATTACTACCTCTGTATTTCCTTCCATCCTCTCTCTTTCCTTTCACCCTTTCTCATATCACAAATGTTTTGCTTCTATCTTACTACCTCCCTGATTTTTCCTCTCTTCAGACAGTCACTCCCCACTTTCATTTAATCTCCTCCCCTCCTCCTTTTCTGTCAGTTAAGATAGATTTCTATATTCATCTGATTGTGTATGTTATTCTTTCTTTGAGCCAGTACTGATGAGAGTGAGGCTCAAACAATACCCATTGCCTCCTCTCCCATCTTCCTCTCCAATGTAATAGGTCTTTCTTGCCTCTTCATTTTAGATAATTTATATAAATTCTACCTCTCCCTTCCTTTTGTACCCATTTTGCTCCTCTTTCTCATCCCTTAATTTTTATGTCATTCCCTCAAATATACCTTACACCCATACACTCTATGTTTATTCTTTCTATTTGTACTGTTAGTGACATAATTTTTAAGAGTTACAGGTATTATTTTGCCCTGTAGGGATATGAACAGTTTAGCTCTATTGAGTCCCTTATATTGTTCTTTTCTTTGTCACCACCCCCCTGCCTTTTTAAACTTGTTATGCTTCTTTTGGCCCTTGATATTGGAGGTTAAATTTTTGGTTTAGTTTTGGTCTTCTCCTGATGAAGGCTTGAAATCCTTCTGTTTTGTTGAATGAACATTTTCTTCCTTTGATGTATTACATTTAATCTTAACAGATAAGTGGTTCTTGGTTGTAGTTCTAAATCCTTTGCATTCTGGAATTTCTTGTTACATGACTTCTGATCCTTTCACATTGCCACGTTCTGTGTGATCAGGGGTTCCCAGATATTTGAATTAATTTTTTCTGGACACATACAGGATTTTTTCCCTGAACAGATAGTTCTAAAATTTGGCTATAATTTTCCTTGGGGTTATTTTTTCATCACCTTTTGGTGTCATTGACAGATTCTTTCATTGTTTATTTTTTCCCTCTGATTCCAGGACATCAGGGCTGTTTTCCTTTATAATTTCTTGAAAGATATTGTCAAGCTTATCCTTTTGATTGTGGCTTTCAGGTAGTCCAATGATTCTGAGGTTGTCTCTCCTTGATCTTTCTATGAGGTCAATTATTTTTCCTGTGAGGTATTGTACATTTTCTTCCACTTTTTCATTCTTTTAAATGTATTTGATTCACAATGTCTCATAGACTCAGCTTCTACTTGCCTGATTCTAAACTTTAAGGTGTTGTATTCCTCAATTAGCTTTTGTACTTTCTTTTCAATTTGGCCAATTGTATTCTTTAAGGAGTTGTTTTCTTCCACGGATTTTTGTATCTCCTTTTATATTTGGCTGATTTTACTTATTAAGCAATTTTCCAAGCTGTTAAGGATTTTTCCATAATTCTCCCCCATCACTCTCATTTCTCTTCCCAATTTTTTCAACCTCTCTCATATGATTTTTAACCTCCTTTTTGAGGTCTTCCATGATTTCTTTGTGGGTGTGAGATGACTTTCCATTTAAAAAATTTTCCCTTTGTAGTTTTGACAGAATTACCCTTTTTCAAGTTTGTCTCTTGGTCTTCCCTATAACAATAATAGCTTTCTATGGTCATTTTGTTTTTGTTGTTTTTATCTGCTCATCTTGCCTCCCTTTATTTTGAATTTGATCTCTATTCCCAGGGTGGAAGAGACACTGTCTCTAGCTTCTTGTGCTAGTGGCTGCAGGCCCTGGCTATTTAAATGATGCAGCATTTTGTTGCCCTGAAGCCTATGGAGTTCCCTCATATCTGATACTGTGTTGTATGAATGGGGTGGGGTTAGCTGGTGTTGCTGAATACTGTAGAGGTCTTGCAGCTTACCTGGAACTGAGCTGGTGTCCTAGTGGTGTCATCTGGCATGTTCTGAATGCTGTGGGTGTTTTCCCTGGTTTCCCCAGAAGTACACTGAAGTGTGTGGATATCTGGTCCCTAGAGGATGCTTGTTTGCCCTTGACTGCACTAAAGCATGTGTAGGTCCTGCTGCTGGAGGCTATCTGCCAAGCCAGAGATGCACTGAAGCATCTGGAGGTCCATTTGCTGTAGGAGACCCACCCTGGGCTGTGCTGAAGCATGTGGTGGTTCTTTGGACAGAAGTCTACCAGATATCCTGACTATGTTAAGGTACATGGAGGTCCTGGTATTGGGGTTTGCCTGCTCCACCACACTGGAGCTCAGTATATCACACTAATTTGGTGAAGCAGGGCTTCCTGCTGGATTGCTGGGATGGTTTCTGTCGTAGAGTGTACCACCATTTACTGGAGTGAGATGTACCTTTCTTGCCAATCCTCCAAGTCTTCCAAACTAAAATAAAACTCTGTCATTCTGCTGGCTCTGCTGCTGCAAGATTTGTTCTGGGATGTCATTTTCTGATTGTTTGATTGCTTGGATGTGAATATGGGAGAGCTATAGCAATTTGTGACTTACTCAGACATCTTGCTCCTGGAAGTCTGCCAAATCCTTTTTTTCATCCCTTAATGAAAGTAAAAAAAAAATATCAAATTCAACTTATATCCACAGGCTTTCTCTTTTTTTACCACTTCTTGCTGCCATAATAAAGACACACTTCTCAAGAGTTTTATGTATCATCTTCCTGTGGAGAGATGTCAACAATTTAACCTTATTGAATAACATGTTGTTGTTGTTGTTATTCTTCCTTGTTACCTTTTTTATGCTTTCCTTGTGTCTTATATTTAAAGACTGAATTTTCAGTTCAGCTGCTTTTTTTCATTAAGAATGACTGAAAGTCCCCTATTCCATTGAATGTCTGTCTTTCCCAAAAAAAATTATGCTTATTTTTTCTGGATAATTGATTCTTGCTTGTTATGGTTTTTTTTTTTTCTGGCTATTTGCAGTATTTTCTCCTTTGCCTGATAATTCTGGAATTTAGTTAAAATGTTCCTTGGAGTTTTCATTTTGGAATCTTGTTCAGGAGCTGATTAGTGGATTCTTTCAATGACTATTTTACCCTCTCATTCTTGGTTATCAGAGCAATTTTCCTTGATAATTTCTTGAAAGATGCTGTTTTGCTCTTTTTTATTGATACTGGTTTTCAGGTACTCCGATATTTTTTAAAAAAATATTTACTTATTTATAATTACCAACATTCACTTTTATAAGATCTTGAGTTCTAAATTTTCCCTTTCTTTACCCTCTCTCCTCCCCAAGAGAGCATATAATTTGATATAGGCTATAGTTATTTTTTAGCTTTATAAAATATTTTGGTAGCTTAATTTTTATGGTACTGCATAAGTAAATTAATTTAGGTAGAATTGTCATTTTTATTATATTAACTCAGCCCACCTGTGAGTAACTCATATTTTTCTAATTATTTAGATTTGACTTTATTGGTGAAAAAAAGTCTTTTATAATTATTTTCATAGTTCCTGGGTTTGTCTCAGCAAGTAGATGCCTAAATATTTCATATGGTCTCTAGTCATTTTAAAAGAATTGCTCTTTCATTCTCTTGCTGCTGGGCTTTGTTAGTAATATGTAGATGTGTTAAAGATTTCTGTTGGTTTATTTTATATCTTGTAAAGTACAAGACATTTTTTAGTTGACTCTCTAGGATTCTCTAAGTATACCATCATATCATCTGAAAAGAGCAATAGCTTTGTTTCTTCTTTGACTATTCTAATTCCCTCAATTTATTTTTCTTCCCTTCTTGCTAAAGCTGACATTTCTAGAACAATATCGAATAGTAGTGGTGATAATTGACATCCCTATTTCACTACAGATCTTATTGGAAATGCTTCTATCTTATCCTCATTACATATAATGCTTTTGTTGATAGATTTATATAGATGCTACATAGCATCTTAAGGAAATCTCCACTGATTCCTATGCTCTCTTGAGCTTTTAATAGGAATGGGTGCTATATTTTGCCAAAAGCTTTTGCTGCATTTATAGAGATAATATGCTTTCTGGTAATTTTCTTAGTGATATGTTTAATTATGCTGATACATTTCCTAATATTGAGCCAGCTCTGCATTCCTGGCATAAATTGCCACCTGGTCATAATGTATTATCCTTAAGATAAATTGCTATAATCTCTGGGCTAATATTTTATTTAAAATTTTGACATCTATATTCAAGCACTATATTTTCATTGGTCTATAATTTTATTTATCTGTTTTGGCTCTTTCCAGTTTAGATATCAGTACCATATTTGTATCATAAAAAGAATTTAACAGAACCTCTTCTTCTTCTATTTCCCTAAATGGTTTATATAGTATCAGAATTAATAGTTCTTTAAATGTAGAAATCATTGTAAATTCTTCCCCTTGAGATTTTTTCTTTGTGAGTTCCTAGAGAGCTTTTTCAATTTCTTCTTCTGAATAGGGGTTATATAAGTATTTTATTCCTTCTCCTGTTAATCTGGGCAGTGTGTGTGTGTGTGTGTGTGTGTGTGTGTGTGTGTGTGTGTGTGTGTGTGAATACTTATTCCTTTTCCTTAGATTTTCAGATTTATTGACAAATAGGTAGGCAAAATATCTACTCATTATTGTTTTAGGTGTGAATTCATCCTTTTTATTTTTGATACTGATCATTTACTTTTCTTCTTTATTTTTTACATCAAATTAACCAAAGTTTTATCTATTTTTTTTGGTTTTTACTCACAAAGCCAGTTTAGTTTTCTCTATTAGCTCAACAGTTTTCTTATTTTCAATTTTATTAATCTCTCCTTTATTTTCAGAATTTCTAAATTGATATATAATTTGGAATTTTTAATTTGTTCCTTGTCATTTTTTCTATTTCATGAACAATTTATTGATGTCCTCTTTCTCTATTTTATTCATGTAAGCATTTAGAGTCATGAAATTTCCCTTAAGAACAGCATTAGATACATCCCTTAAGTTTTGATATATTGCCTATTATTATCATTCTCTTGAATGAAGTTAGTGATTGCTTCTAGGATTTGTTGCTTAACATGCAGTTTTTTAGGTAATTTTTAGTTTATTTTTCCATGGTCTTTTATGAAAAAAATATTTTTATTGCCTCATGATCTGAAAAGCATGCTTTAAATATTTCTAGTTTTCTGTGTTAGATTGTGACATTTTTATCCCCTGATCCATGATCAATTTTTGTGTAAGTACCATGCTCTGCTTAGAAAAAGGTATATCACCTTCTATCCCCATTCAATTTTTTCCAGAGGTCTACCATATCTAACTTTTCTAAAATTCTATCCACCTCTGTAACTTATTTCTCATTTATTTTATGGTTAGTTTTATCTAGTTCAGAGAGGGGGAGGTTGAGGTGCCCCATTAGTGGTTTTTTTTCCCCTCTGTTTCTTCCTATAATTCCCTTAATTTCTCTTCTAAGTATTTAGATACTATACTACTTGGTGCATGTATGTTTAGTAATGAGATACTAAATTAATTGTCTATGGTATGTTTTAGTAGGATGAAGTTTCTTTCCTTATCTCTTTTAATTAGACCTATTTTTGCTTTTGCTTTCCCTGAGATCAGGATTGCCACCCCGGTTTTTTTTTTTTTTTCTTGTGCCATAGCATAGTATATTCCGCTGTATTCCTTCACCTTTATTCTGTGTGTATTATTCTGCTTTAAATGTGTTTCCTGTAAACAACATATTGTATGATTCTGTTTTTTAATCCATTCTGCTACATGCTTCAGTTTTTTTTGGGGGAAACTTCACCCTATTCATTTTCACAGTTATGACTGCTATCCATGTCTTTCTCTCCATCCTATTACCCTCTTCCCCATTTATACATTTCTCTCTCCTTTCTTCCTTTCCCCTCACACTAGAATTTTGTTTCTGACCACCACCTTCCTCAATCTGTCCTACATTCTATAACCCCTTCATTTCCTCTTCCTCTTACTTTGATCTTCCCTTCTGCCCATGCATCTATATAGTCCCTCCTTTTTCTTTCTTCTTTCTCCTCTTATTTCCAATAGGATAAGCTATACTTCTATATATGTTATTCACTCTTTGAGTCAAATCCAATGAGAGAGAGTAAGGTTTAAACAATATTTTCCCCACTCACTTATTTTCCTCTACTTTAATAAGACCTCACCTTTCTTCAGAACTCCTGCACCAAAAGCTTCCAAGAAAAATATGTACTGGTTACAGGCCATGGAGAAGCTCAAGAAATATTTTGAAAGTCAAGTAAGAGAAGTGAAGGAAAATTAGGAAGAGAAATGAGAATGATGCAAGAAAATTCTGAAATGAGAGTCAACAACCTGACAAAGAAAATAACACTTAAAAATACACTAACTCAAATGGCAAAGGAGGTCCAAAAAGCCAATGAAGAAAACAATCCCTGAAAAAGTTAAATTGGCCAGATGGAAAAAAGAATCTCAAAAGCTCACTCAAAAAAGTATAATTCCTCCAGAATTAGATTGGAGTAAAAAGAAATTAATGTCTTTATAAGAAATCAAGATAATATTAAAACAATCCAAACAAATGAAAAAATAGAAGGCAATGTGAAATATATAATTGAAAAAACCACTGAATGGGAAAATATGTCCAGGAGAGATAATTTGAAAATTATTGGAATACTTGAAAGCCATGATCAAAAAAATAACCTAGAAATCATCCTTCAGGAAATTCTCAAGGAAAATTGCTCTGATGTTTTAGAATCAGAGGGCAAAATAGAGGTTGAAGAATCCACATATTAACTCCTGAAAAAGATCCCAAAAAGAAAACACCTAGGAATATTATAGCCAGGTTCTGGAGTGCCCAGATCAAGGAGAAAATATTACAAGCAGCCAAGAAGAAACAATTTGAATATTGTGGAAACACAATAAGGATAATGCAAGATCTAGAAGCTTCTACATTAAGGTATTAAAGGGCTTGGAATATGATATTCCCAAAGGTCAAAGAAGCTGGGATTAAAATCAAGAATCACCTACCCAGCAAGACTGAGTATCATGTTTCAGGGGAAAATATGGTGATTCAATGGAATATAGGACTTTCAAGCATTCATATATATATATATATATATATATATATATATATATATATATACAGAAGGCACAGGATCAATTGAATAGGAAGATATGATATTTAAAAGGTGAAATTGAGAGGTGATAGAGGAATATAATAAGAGGAGATGGGGAGAGACAGAACAAGGAAAATTATGTCATATAGAAGAAGCAAGGAATAACCGCTACAATGGAGCAGAAGAACAGGAAGGCAAAAGGGAATGGGTCAACCTTCCTCCCATTGAATTTGGCTAATGGAGGGAATGACATATGCACTAAATTGGGTATCTTGTCCTACGGGAGAATGGGTTTAAGGGGATGAGAGAGGAGATGGTCGCTGGGAGGACAGTTTTGCGAGGAGGGTAGTCAGAAGCACACACTGTTGAAAAGGGACGGTGTCAGAGTAGAGAAAAGAACAAGTGGGGGCAGGCTAGGATGGTGGGAAATATAGTTAGTCTTTCACAATATATCCACTTTTTAAATGTTTTACCTAACTACACATGTACAAACTATATTGAGTTGCTTATCTTCGCTGTAAGCCTGGGTGACTCGGGAGGAAGGGAAAGAATCTGGCATTCAAAGTTGTAAAATTAAATGATATATATATATATATATATATATATATATATGTATATATGTATATGTATATATGTATATATATGTATATATGTATATATACATATACACACATATATATAACATATTATAAAATATATGTATATATATTATATATATGTGTGTATACATATAATACTGGTGTGTGGAGATCCATCAGAGGGAGGATGGGGGACAAGAAAGCAGAGAACATACTGGAGGAGGAGGTATACAGTGGGATCAATGTTTTAGGATGTTGGGTAGGGAAAAGGTGGGGTAAAGATTTCTAACTCTAAATCTTGTGGGAATGAATGATGTAAACACAAATAAACCTAAAATTTAATTTAAAAAAAGAAATGAAGCCTTCATATTAAAAAGATCCTGGTGGTAAAAATTGTTTCCCAACTTTTTGCTTCCCTTCTTATTTCATTGCATTTCATTTCATTGCATTGGCTTAGTTTGTGCAAAACCTTTTGCAATTTATTGTATTCAAAATCATCTATTTTGTAATTCATAATATTCTCTATCTCTAATTTTGCCATAAATTCTTCCATTCTACATAAATCTGATGATTAATTATTCCATGCTCTCTTACTTTGCTTAGAGTACTGTTTATGTCTAAATTGTGCACCCATTTTGATTTTATTGTATGGTATAAAATATTGCTCTATGCCCATTTTCTGCCATATGATTTTACAATTTTCCCAGTACTATTTGTTAAATAGTGTGTTCTTATCCCAGAAGGTGAAGTCTTTGTATTTATCAGTAGATTACTATAGTCATTGACTACTTTGTCTTGCACTTATAACCTATTCCACTGATTAGCCACTCAATTTCTCAGCCAGTAAAAGGTAGTTTGTTGATTTATAATACAATTTAAGGTCTTGTATGAAGAGGTCACCTTCTCTTGCATTTCTTTTCATTAATTTCCTTGATATTCTGGATGTTTTGTTCTTCCATGTGGATTTTGTTATTATTTTTCTAGTTCTATAAAATAAGTTTGTGTGGTTTCATTGGTGTGGCACTGAATAAATAAGTTAACTTGGGTAAAATGTTTATTTTGTTATTTAACTTTGCTTTCTTATCAGCAAATGATATTTTTCCAGTTATTTAGATCTGATTTTATTTGTGAGAAAAGTCTTTTGTAATTCTGTTCATATAATTCCTGGGTTTGGCTTGGCAAGTAGACTCCCAAATATTTTATGATGTCTGCAGTAACTTTAAATGGAATTTCTCTTTCTATTTCTTACTGTTGTTCTTTGTTAGTAACATATAGAAATACCAATGATTTATGTGGGTTTATTTTATATCCTAAAATGTTGCTAAAGTTGTTAATTATTTCAAAAAGAATATTACTTGATTTTGTGAGTATAACATCATATCATCTGCAGAGACTGATAGTTTTGTTTTTTGCCTGTTCTAATTTCTTCTATTTATTTTTCTTGTCATTGCTAAAGCATACATTTGGAAAATTGTATAATAGTGGTGATAATGGACATCCTCATTTCCCCCCAATGTTATTGGAAATGCTTGTAACTTATCCATGTTATATATGCTTATTGATGGTTTTAGATAGATGATACTTGCTATTTTAAGGAAATCTCCATTGATTCCTATGCTCTTTAGTGTTTTTTTTTTTTAATAGGAATTGGCATTGTATTTTGTCAAAAGCTTTTTATGCATTTACTGTGATAATCATATGACTTCTGCTGTTTTTGTTGTTGATATAGTCAATTATACTGATAGGTTCCCAAACCAGCCCTGAATTACTGGTATAAATCCCACATCATCACAGGGTGTTATCCTCAGGATAAATTGCTGTAACATCATTGCTAAAAATTTATATAAAATATTTTATTTAAATTTTTTTCTATATGCATTCAGTAGGAAATTTGGCCTCTAATTTTGTTTTCTCCATTTTGGTCCTTCCCAGGTTATGTATCAGCACAAAATTTGCATTGGAAAAATAATTTGGTAGGATTCCTTCTTCAGTCATTTCCCCAAATAGTTTATATAGTATTAATTGTTTGGTTGAATTCACTTTGTAAATCCTTCTGGCCCTGGAGATTTTCTCTTAGGGATATCATTGATAACTTGTTCAATTACCAGGTTTAAATACTACTTAATGAAGTTTTATTAAAAATAGATTAAGAATGAAGTAATATCAATACTGAAGCTATATGCATCAAATAGTATTGCACCTAAATTTATTAAAAAAAAACTTAAATTATGAATGGGCAGGGATAGATAGTAGTACTACAATAGCATGGAACTTTAATCTTCTCTCAGAAGTAGATACATCTACACAGGAAAAGGAAATTAAGAAAGTAAATGGAATGTTAGATAAGCTACATAAGATGGGTATCTGAAGAGTGCTGAATGATAATAGAAAGTAATACACCTTTTTGCCAGTGGTTCATGGTATTTTATAAAGATTGATCATATATTAATATAAAATTATACTTTAAATCAGAAAAGGAGAAAAATTAAAATGCAATAAAATTATATTCTTAAGGCTCCATGGAAATATAAATTTTAAAAATTGAGATTAAAGAACCTGATCTTAAATAATTAGTGGATTAAATAACAGATCATAGAAACATTTTCCTTAAAGAAAATGATGAAACAAATGTGATAAAGCAAAAGCAGTGATCAAAGGAATATTTATATCTCTAAATGCTTATATCAATATCATAAAGAGCAGACTAATGAATTGAGTATGTAATTAGAAAAAAAACTAGAAAAAGAAAGGAAAAATTCCCACATTAAATTGGAAATCCAAAAAAATTTAAGGCGAACTTAATAAAATTAATAATAATTAATAAAATTAATAAAATGCAATTAACAAAATGGAATTGAATAAAATATGGGAAGTTATTTTGTCCAAATGTATGACCAATTTAACAACTCAAGTAACACGGAAGAATACTAACAAAAATATAAATTGCCTACATTAGCAGAGGAGGAAATAGAATATCTTAATAGCCCTATTTTAAGAAAGGACATTGAATAGGCCATAAATGAATATTTCAATATTAAATTTATTATTTAGAATAACATCCTAAGATGGGATACAATTAACTTTTTTTATGAAAGAAATATGATAGTAATACTTAAATGAGGAAGAGTAAAAACAAAGTAAATTATAGGTCAATTCCATTAAAGGATAAGATTGCAAAAGTCCTAAATATAATAATAGCTAAAATACATTATTTGTCTCCTTTGGGGAAAGAATAGTAGTGAGCTCATATGAATCTTAGTGATATTTTTTTTATTCTCCTCCTTAAAGAGCTTTTACTTATAACATTTCAAATGGTTTTTGAAATCACAACCATAATGAAACTTAAAAGGAAGTTCCCCCTCCCATTTATCTGAAATGTTAAAAGCAGCAATAAGTGGTATAGGATTATATACATTATATTGCACCACCCAATCATCAGAAATTAGTGTGTCCAAAGGCAATTCAATTCATAAGAATTAAACACTGTTCCTCCTAATTGATTTTCTTTTTAGTGGAGCTGAAACATTAAATTAACTAATTTTGTACCTTTGGCTATTTCAGTGAAAGTATGAAAAATAATTAGTAAGAAAAAAAGTCTCTTTAAGTATGAGACTTTTTTAAAGAGAAACTATTTTCCAATGTTTACATGACATCACTACTTATTTTATGGAATAGTAGAACAAAGGGTAGTGATTCAAACCAATTTATATTCATAAGATGTTCCTTGTACAAATGAAGCCTGGGGAGGCCCTTCTGTGAAATTTCAGCTATTTTTCCAAAGGAATATGATTGTAAGAATATGCAAGTGGTGAGATAGGTGATATTTTATGTAGTTTCTGCTCAGAACAAAAAGAAAATCTGAACCCTTAGAAATGTCAAACTGCAATTGTTAGATTTGAAAGGAGTAGAAAAAGAAAGAACCTTAGTAGGAAGGGAAGGAGAAAGAGAAAGTGAGGAAAGATGATGGAAAGAAAACATAATAGGAAAAATAATTCAAATTGCCACCTTTAAAAATTATTTCTAAAATATAAAAATGTTAAAGGAAAGTCTAAGGGAAAAAAAGACCTGCTTATATAGATCACAAAGAATGTATTAATTATTTTCTGCACACTTTCTCTTTCAAGTCACATATGGACATCTTAAAATCACAAAATCTCTTTTACTGAACCTCATGTATACCTGTTGAATTAAGAAATAAAGCTTCTCCAGTTCTGGGAAGAATTGATAAAGAGTAGAGCAAAGATGGTAGAGTAGATGCAGCTCCTCAGCCAACATTTAACAATACCCCTCCAAGAAACCACAAAATAACATATCAAATCAAATTCTGTAGCTGTATAGGGAAGAAAATTTTTGGATGAAACATTTTTTCAAATCCAAGGTAACTAAGGAGATTGGAAATAGGGGCCTGTAACATTGGGGTGGGTATTGGCAAGTGGCATAAACAGTATCAGCACCAACAGTCAGCCTTGTAGGTGGCTACAGTAGCAGGAGCAATAGCTTTGTGATATCTTAGCAGAGGTGATAAAAGGTTTGGACAACTGGTCAGAAAAAGATTACAGGAGGCCCTGTGTTGGTACTGAGAGTCCATTATGATTTGCAATTCTAAGACAGAGAGGAGCACTAGAATTTGTGGTGGCATAGGAGATGGGACCTTGTATTAGAAAACAAAGTATTACTTTGCTGCTTGTTTTAGCTGTTCAAGTACCTTTGAGTCTCACCTTTGATTATATCTGGTCTTTGTTGGAAACAGTATTTATTGTGTTGCCCTTACTAGTCCTTAGGGAGCTTGGAAACTTTCCCTGCCCTAAAAGCACCTAATGTCATCACATGGATTCCATGGTGGAAGGAGCTTGCCAAAACAGCAGAACAGGAAGAGTGGACCAGGAAGGGTGGAACAACAAGGAACAAAGCAGAGAAAAGCTCGTGCACAAGCTGGGACCAAGCAGTACTGAGAGGGAGAATGTTTGTGATTTCAGCACTCTTTCTATTAGTCAGATACAATGTCAGACTAAAGCATTCTGTCTGTTGTTTTTAGACAGAAGTCCTGAAAGAGGACTTTGTTTCTGTTATAGAAACCCTGGTACTTTACTACTTCTACAGAAGCTTTGAAAGATGACTTTACTGTTGTTGACATAAGTCTTTTGACTTTGCTGATAATGTGTGTTTGATTTCTCAGAAAGAAGCTTTGTCTGTTGAGTTGTTACTTTATCAGACAGAAAAGTGAATTGAGATGATAGTGCCAGCAATGTGTGTAAATATTGTTGTAGCTCTGTTAAGCTTTGTCTTCCTAGAAACAGAAACTTCAAGGAGTTTGGAGTGGAGCAGTAAGCTGAGATAAGCTGAGATATAGAATCCAGGCAGAGAGCTACCTATGTGTGAATCCAGGCAAGAACTGGGAGCAGACAGCCTATGGAAGAGGACACATGGAGGTTAGAGGTAAGCCTCAAGTTAAGATGAAGCAAGACTTTACTTGGGTACTCTATATTGATTGATAAGATTGTGACTTACTGAAAGATGTATTTTGTTTAAGACTATGTGGTCACTTTAGTAGCAATTTGTTATGTTATATTTTTGTGGATGGTATGCTTTAGTTTCTTGAGTGTTTTGCTTTAGTTTATTACTGAATAAATAAAGAGTTCACTATACGATGAGATTAGAGTCTTAAAGTTATTCACAGCAGCAGTGATAAGGAAAAATGCTTGTGATTGGCTTTACAGATCCCTTCTGGGTAAAAATCAAAACACAGACAAGGAGAGCAATGACCATCCCTCTCTTAGGATCACACACATCTTAGAATTACTGAACACTTTCAGACCCAAAGAAGCAATGAAAACATTAGCAAGAAAAAAGTCTGACTGTGACCTCCTCCCCCTCCAAGTGAGTAGAGCTGAAGTGTCACGTAAAGTTCAAAGTCAATAAAAAGGCTACAACAGTGAGTAAAAAACAAACAAAAAAGAACTAGACCATTAAACACTACTATGGTGAAAGGGAAATTCAAGATACAAAATTAGAATAAGACAGCAACATGAAAATAACTTAAAGCAAAGCCTCAAAAAAATTAAAATGGGACACAAACTTTACAGGAATTGTTAGGAGATTAAATGGGAGAGAGAGAGAGAGAGAGAGAGAGAGAGAGAGGGAGAAAGAGAGACAGAGACAGAGACAGAGACAGAGAGACAGACACAGACACAGACACAGATAGACAGAGAGAGATATGTGGGAATGAAAACGCCAAAGCTGAATAAAAAATTTGATATTCAAATACAAGACACAAGAGAAGAATAAAAAGGGGTGGGGAGAATTTGCACGATAAATTTATTATACATTTTAAAGGAATACCAAGTTATACACAATAGATTTGCAGTTTCATGTGGAATCATACTTTTTATTATTGTCATACAAATGTCTGTTTTAATCCATAAATTGAAAATAAAATAAATACACATGATACCATACAGACACACACAACACACACAAACAGAAAAAAAAAAGGTGGGAAATACAGATGCACTGGGAGAAGGATGAAAGTAGAGAAAGAATGCGGAAAATTATTTCATATAAAAGAGGTATGCAAGGAAGAAGTTTTGCAGTGGAGGGGAAAATGAATGTGTGTGTGGGCGGGGAGAGACAGGCAAAACACAAATGTAACTTTTAGTTAAATTATTTCAGGGAGAAGAACCACATACACAGTCAGTTGTGTATAGAAATCTATGCTGCTCAAGAGTAAAGTTGGAGGAGAAGGGAATGAGAGAAAGGGGACATGATGAAATCCATGGCAGATTAATGAATTTGGTAGTCACAATCTTTTTGAACTTTTTTCTGCCATTTATAAAGGAAGAAGGTAAAGAGAGAGAGGAAGATAGACAGAAAAAAATTAGGATGGAGGAAAAGGCATAATTAGTAATCATAACTACATACATAAATGGTATGAACCCACCCAGAAAATTAAAGTGGATGGCAAAACGTATTAGAAACCAGAATCCAACAATATGTTATTTATAAGAGACACACTTGAAACAGAAAATAACAACAACAAGAAAGCACAGATAAAGAGTTAAAACAAGGGGCTGGAGCAGAATATAGTATACTTTAGCTGAAGTCATAAAGGTAGGAGTAGTCATCATGATCTCAGACAAAGCTAAAACAAAAGTAGACCAAACTAAAAGAGATAATCAAATAAATTATATTTAGCTAATAAGGTACCATAGACAATGATGAATATAAAAAAATGCATCACGTTTCTCTGATATAGGACTCATTTCTCAAATATGTGCATTTTTCTAATTAATAGTGATTTAAAGCATTTTATATGACTATAGATAGCTTCAACTTCTTCCACTTGTATTATCCATCAGGGGAAATAATAAATATTTAAGGAAATACATGACTTTCAATTATTCCTAATTAAAAAAACAGGGCAGAATAGGAAGTTTAATAGTCAAATACAAGATTGAAGAGAAGCATAAAAAGATAAAAATAAAAGAATAATCACAGGAGATTTAAAAAGATTAAGCTGTTTACATTTCTATGGAAAGATGACACTCATAACTCCTAAGAACTTTGTCATGATTAGAAAGAGTCAGATCTAAGATGGTGATTGTGGAACTGGAAACCACCACCCCTCCTAAACCTCTACCTACAGAAGAAAAAAAAAAAGAAAGCTGAAACAGATCAGGAGCTTGCCAACCTGAACACAACATTAAATATCCACTACAGAACAGATGGGCACTCTTTTTTTTAAGTAAGAGTAAAACTTGTCAAGTGAACCTTCATCTGATCTCTAAATTTGATACTGTTTAGGACTCCTGGGCTTTATACAATCATATCCAGCTATCTAGCAATTTAATGCCTGGCTGTGACTACTCATTTTTAAGTAAGGGATCGAGCCTATGTGGGAAGATGAAAAGAACAAAAGAGGATGGTGGTTAATTACATTAAGCAAATAGCAGAGACAACAGAAGTGACCTTGATAACTTTGGACTAGAGACCCTGCTGTGTCTTATTGATGAATCATTTGATGACTACAGAGATAATGTCTGTGGATCTCTTGTTCATATTAAAATTAAAGGGAATAAGATAGCAATACAGACTAATAAGTCTGGAAACTGAGATGCTGTTACACATATAGGGAAGGTATAAAAGGAGAGCTTAGGATTCCCTTGAAAGACAGTAATTGGTTATCAGTGCCATGCACACAGTTACCGAGAGTGACTCCATCACTAAAAATAGGGTTGTTGTTTAAGAAGACACCTTCCAAGTTTTCTTTCATAGGAGAATGTGTCAAGCAATTGAGATTTGGTAGTTAAACCAAAGCCTCTTCAAAAGCAGAATAGACTGAATTTAAATTTTATTTCCATCTAAATGTTGCTAAGATATATGAGAAATTTCATTTACCTTTGTCCTCTACTCCACTGTTCATTTTTTTTCCCATTTTGACTAGAGTAACTATTATCCCAGTCAAAGAATTTACAGTAAAAAGCATCCCCAGAATCCATAAATGTGTTCCTGGCCCACACTGTAATAGCTTTAAGTAGAAGCAATACATTTACAAGAGCATTTATCTATCCACAATATTCAGAAAAGAACATGCATTTCTTTATGTTACAGATAATTATTTTGTTGTACATTGCCTTGTATAAGGTAACATATTTACTGGTTTGGAAGAGTGTGATGGTATCATACCATTAATTTTATTTATTTTCTGTTTCTTTTTTTACAGCATTATTTCTTTGCTATAATTTAAGCTGATGGCTACTAGGTTTAATTTATTTGTTTCTGTCATTAATAACTTAAATGATTCTGATTTCATTTGTGGTTTTTGTTTTATTTATTTATTTTGCTCATGTAACATTGATGAAAGATCTGGGTATATGACATAAAGGTGGAATAAACATAAATTTAGTACAAAAGAAAAGGAGATTACACAGGCAGAGAGCACTGTTATGAGTTAATTATGTTGGGATGATGTATAAAAATAAAAGAATGAGAAAAAGAAAGCACAAGTGGAAGAGAGAGGAAGAAAGGGGAACTTATGCCATATAAAAGAGGTGTGCACGGAAGCACTTTTGCAATGGAGAGGAAAAAAAAGGAGAGGTGAAATAAATGCCTGAAAATCATGAGAAAGAGAGAGAGAGAGAAAGAGAGAGAGAGAGAGAGAGAGAGAGAGAGAGAGAGAGAGAGAGAGAAACAGAGACAGAGAGACAGAGACAGAGACAGAGAGACAGAGACAGAGAGAGAGACAGAGAGAGAGAGAGTGTAAGGGGAGAAGAGAAAGTCTAGAGTAAAAAAAAGGGAAGGCAGAGTAAAATAGGAAAAGAGGTGGTAGTCAGAAACAAAAGAGATTTGTTTTAGGAAGAATAACAAGGTAAAAAGAAAGACAATGAAAAACAGAAAATAGGATGGAAGAAAATATATAGTAAATATAATGTGAATGAGATGAACCCACCCATAAAATGGACGTGGATACCAGAATGCTTTACAAACCAGAATCCAATAATATTTTGTTTATAAGAAACACACTTGAAATAAATAGACACAGAGCTAGTTAAAATAAGAGACTGAAAAAAAAACATACTATGCTTTAAATGAGGTAAAAAAATAAAAGTCAGAGGGAGCCATGATGATCTCAAAGCAAAAGCAAAATTATACTTTGAAAATCAGGAAAACTACATTTTACAAAAAAAGTATCATAGTCAAATAAATAAACATCCCTTCTGTACATATATGAATCAACTGACTGAGCATGCAAATTCTTAAAGTAAAATTTACATAAGTACATGAGGAAAACATCATTATTGGACACCTAAACTTTCCCCTGTTAGAAACAGATAAACATAATCATAAATAAGAAAGAAGGTAAAAATGAATAGATTTTTAGAAAATTTAGGTATTATATACCTCTGGAGAAAATTAAATAGGATTATAAAAGAGTTTAGTATATTCTCAGCTGTAGATGATACCCACCCCTCCACACACACACAATGACTACATATGAAAAACTGAGACTAAGGAAAGAAAACACTATAAGGGTAAAGAACTTTTTTATTTGCCAATTCTTTTTAAAATAATTATTTATTCATTTTTAACACCATTTATTTTTAAAAATTGATTACTAAGGTCTTTCCCTCATTCTTGATCCCTTCAGTTTATAATACTTTGCCACCACCAAAAGTTCTTTTAAATACTTCTGTATACATGGAACTTTTCCTTTTCTTTGTCTGGGGGCAGTCTCTTTATGATGTTGTTTGTTGTTGATACTATGTTCTCAAAGAGTGTCAAAAGCATCATGAAGAAAATTACTTGATTTGTACTTGAATTGGATTTAAATGAAGGAGAGCTTCACAAAGTCATCAGCCTTACTCACTCCTCCAGAGTCATCACAGTCCAGTGGCAAGACAGAACTTAGGAGGACCAGCTCTCTTTGGGATACAGATCTAGAATCCATATTACTGGGTCAAAGGGTGTGCACAGTTTCACAGTCCTTTTCGTATAGTTAAAAATTGTTCTCTGGAATGGTTGGATGAGTTCACAACTCCACCAACGGTGCCTTAATATACCTGCCTTTTGACAACCCCTCTCTGCAGCATTTGTCATTTTACTTTTCATTCACAGTAGGCAATTTTTTCAGGTTAGATAGTTTGAGAGAATATCACAGAATTTCTTTAGTTTGCATTTCTCCAATTAATAATGATTTAGACCATTTATGCATATGATTTGTAGCTTTAATTATCCTTTCCATATTCTCTGACCATGTATAAATTGAAGTATGACCTTTGTTTTTGTTAACTTGACTCAGCTCCCTATATATCTGAGAAATAGCTTATATTTTTAAAATTTTTTTTATTAAACAAATGCTTTATTAACTTCTGGTTTACATAATTCATTTCCACCAAATTTTAAGTTACAATTTCCCCCCCCCCCATTTTTCCCTACCCACCACACCAGAATAGCAGTCCCACTAGATATCCCCTAATCCAATCTGCTCTCTCCCATATCTTCTCCCATACCCCCTTCGACTTTGCCATTAGGGCAAGGTGAATCTCTGAGCCCCAGTGCCTAGACATCTTATGAAACATTTAATTTTAAAACTTGGATTTTCAGATCCATTCCCTTCCTCCCTTGTCACCCACTCCCTTTGAGAAGATAAGCAATTCAGTATGTGTTGTACAGGTATAGCTATTCAAAACATTACCATAGTAGATATATTGTAAAAGACTGCTTATATTTCCCTCCCACCCATCTCACCTCCCACCTGGTCCATTCCCTACTTTGATACTATCCCTCTTTGATAGTGGGTACTTCCAACCTCCCAACCCCCAGAATGCCCTCCCCTTTATACTCCCCCTCTCACCCCCCTTTCCCCTACTCTCCTGCATGGTGAGATATCCCATTTAGTATGTATGTGATTCTCTCCTTGAGCCAACTTCAATGAGAATATGGTTTTCCCTTTTTGCCTTTCTATTCTTCCCCTCCCCTGCAACTACTTCCCCTTGCTCCTTCTACATGAGATAGTTTACCCTACCCTGTCTCTCCCCATCTCCTCTTGCCACTTTCCTCTCTCACCTCCTGATTTCACCCTTTCAGAATCATCCCTTCCCATCAAATTCAACCTGTGCCCTCTATCCATGTATAACTGTAAACATATTCCCATATACCCTTCTTCAATTATTTTCATAATGACAAAGGTTTCATCAAACACAGTTATTGTTTTTCCATGTAGGAACTTAGATAGTTCAACTTCGATAAGTTCCTTTTGATTTCTTTTCCCTCATTACCTTCTCAAGTATCTCTTGCTTCTTGTGTCTGAATGTCAAATTTTCTATTCAAATCTGGTTTTTTCCTCAATAATGCTTAAAAGTCCTTTATTCCACTGAATGATCATATTTTCCCCTGAAACAAGATACTCAGTTTTGCTGGGTAGGTGACTCTTGGCTTCAATCCCAGCTCTTTTACCCTCTGGAATATCATATTCCATGCCCTTCTGTCCCTCAATGTAGAAGCTGCCAGGTCCTGGGCTATTCTGATTGTGTTTCCACAGTATTGAAATTGTTTCTTCCTGGCTGCTTGAAGTATTTTCTCCTTGATCTGGGAGTTCTGGAACCTGGCTATAATATTTCTAGGAGATTTCTTTTGGGGAACTTTTTCAGGAGGCGATCTGTGAATTCATTCAACCTCTATTTCCCCCTCTGGGTCTAACACACCAGGGCAATTTTCCTTGAGAATTTCTTTAAGGATGATTTCTAGGTTCTTTCTTTGATCACGCCTTTCAGGTAGACCAATAATTTTTAAATGTTCTCTCCTGGATCTATTTTCTAGGTCAGTGGTTTTTCCCATGAGATATTTCACATTGCCTTCTATTCTTTCATTTCTTTGTATCTGCTTAACAGCATCTTGATTTCTCATAAAGTCACTAGCTTCCATTTGCTCCAGTATAACTCTGAGGGAATGAATCTCCTTATTGAGCTTTTGAGATTCTTTTTCCACCTGGCAAATTTGGCTTTTTAAGGCATTCTTCTCCTCATTGCCTTTCTGAGGCTCTCTTGCCATTTGAGTTAGTCTATTTTTTAAGGTGTTATTTTCCTAAGTCAGGCTGTTGACTGTCATTTCATACTTTTCATGCATCTTTATAATTTCTCTTCCCAATTTTTCCTCCACTTCTCTTATCTGCTTCTTAAGGTCCTCTATGGCCTGTAGCCAACTTGTATTTTCATTTGCGACTTTTGGTGCAGGAGGTCTGACCTCACACTCCTCCTCCATGCTTTGATCCTCTTTGCCCCTAAAATAGGAGTCCAATGTTGAATTTTTCTATTTATTTTGTTTCTTTTGCCTAGGCATGTTGCCACTTAATTACTTGATTTTTGGGCTTGTTGCCATAGTAGTACTCTGCCACCAGACAGGAGAGCTTCTGTCACAAACCTGGGGTCTTCACAACTTCTGCTGGTTAGGTGGCCTCTGTAAAGCCTCCACCCACTCTGGCAATTCGGATACCCACCTCAAATTTCCCCCCACCCCAGACCACAATACAGATCCAGGAAGTTTAAAGCAAGAGTGATTAACCCCCAGACTGATTGCTGGATCTCCCTACATTTGGCAGACCAGGAGCTAGAGCCACCACTGACACAGCAAAATGGCTTCTGTGCCATGTATCTTCAGCCGCTTTTTGCCTCCAGGGGAGGAAGCCGACTCATTCCCCAAATACTGATCCCAGAGTCCATAGGGCACTAACCTCTCACTTTGTCCTAGGCAATCTGTACTGATAATTCTGGAATCACCACAGCTGCTGGTGTTCTGGGGTCCATCCAGCCACCCTAGGGCTAATACTGTGGCTCATGCATGCCTGGGCTCTGCTCCCAGAGTGAAAGGCTATGGATTCCCAGCAAGCTGTGCTGCCTGCTCTCAGAGTGCTGTGCTCAGAGCTCCCTGCAGTGCTGCTGGGTTCTCCTCAGCAGGAGGTTAGTTTCTCTGTGTAGTTCTGTGGGTGCTGGAGCTCAAGAAGTTGTTCAGAGTCCCCTTTTACATTGTTTGGAATTGTTGTGGGGCAGAGCACCTTGGAAGTGCTGTTTCTACTCCGCCATCTTGGCTCTGCTAATGAGAAATAGCTTTCATTAGAGAAATATGCTGTAAAAATTCTCAGCTTCCTGCTTTTTGAATTTTGGTGGAATTGGTTTTGTTTGGGAAAAAAAAAAAAACACTTCTCATTTTCTTGCAAACAAAATTATGCATTATACTTCCCATTATCTTCTCTATTTCTTCTTTGCTCATAGATACATTGTTTATCCATAGATCTGAGCAAGTAAAATTTTTCATGATTTCTTAATTTGTTTATGATATCACCCTTCATGCCTAAATTATGTACCTATTTTAACCTTATCTTAGTATACTGTATGAGATGTTGGTTGATGCTTACTTGCTGCCAAATTGCTTTCCACTTATCCCAATGTGTTATTTCTGAAGTCTTGCCTCAAAAGCTTGGATCTTTAGGTTTATCAAATTTTAAATTAAATATGGCCACTTATCACTGTGTAATGAATACTTAATTTATTCCATTGGTCTACTTCAATTTCTTAGCCAGAATCAGACTGTTTGTGATGATTGCAATTTTGGAGTATTGTTTGGAATCTGATACCACTGCTGGTGGAAATTTTAACTCATCCACCTATTTTGGAGAACGATTTGAAATTATGCCCAAAGCGTTACAAAATTTTGTTTACCTTTTCACCCAAGAATATCACTATTAGCACAGTTTCCCAAGATTATTGAGAAAAAGGAAAAGGTAATACTTATAGCCACTATCTTTGGGGTGAAAAAATTGGAAATTTAGGGGCTGCCCATCAGTTGGAAAATGACTGAATAAGTTGTGGTTGATTATTGTGATAGAATACTACTATACTGTAAGAAATGGTGAACAGGGCAGGTTCCAAAAGAATCTAGCCCGCTGTTCTCTACAGCGTAACAATAAACTTTACAATTTCGGCTTCAAAGTTTGCTTGAGCCTGGTGAATTCCTTCCAGACTGGATGCCAGGGAGGTATCCCTGGCAGAACCACTTACCCTCCCCCCCTCCTTATCACCCTTCCCTCTTCAGATGGCGACCACCAGGGACAAAGTCTGAGGTCTCAAGCTTTTATCCTTTAAACTCCCCCCTCTCCCTGTAGTTGGGTTCACCTCCACAAGCCCTAAGAAGGCTTGTGGGGACTCTCCGGTCTGGGCCAGGCCGGTGTGGGTCTGTAAGACCCTGGTTTCACTCCCGATTCGGGACAGAGGACGCTCTCATCCCCGGGATGCTTTGGGTATTGGTTTACTTTGTAAAAGTAGGCTAGAGCTTCTCCCTGGATGCAGGGCTGAAGCTGGACTACAGGGATTTTGGTGTCAGGGCAGGAAAAGGATCGATCGGTCAGTCTCTCTCCATACCCCGAGACTCCCCCCCGGGATGTCTCTTGAGCAGTTGGAAAAACTCGGTCTTCACAACCCCAAGAAGGAAGGATGGGCCAGTGTTTCCCCCTATGTTTGGGGATCTGAGCCTAGATTATCTTAAAGCATGTTTTACCTGGCCTCCATTGGCACCTATCTGGAAGCCAAGCAAATATGATTTGTACCTGGCCTCCATTAGCATCAATCTGGAAGCCAAGCAAATATGATTTGTACCTGGGGATTTCTAACAATCCTCTGTGAGCTTTTGGAACGTTCCTGTCAGTTTCTCTCTCTGTTCTGTTTTTTTGTGTGTCTGTGTGAATGAGTAAGTGTGTAATCTAACATCATGCAAGGTTTAAACTGCAGCTTGACTGCCGGACCTTCCTTTGGAACGCTTTTAGCTCTCTCTCCCTCCTCCCTTCACTGATGCTGAATGCAGGCTGGAGAAGAAGAGAACAGAGAGGTAAATATTGTCTTGTTTAGGTTTTATGAAGCAAGAAAGTTTAAGCATGTAGCAAGGAAAGAAGCATGGGTAGGAAGTTAAGATAGAGATGGTATTTGGTATTGAGAAGTGTGAACAGAAGTTTTAAGATCTTTAAAAGTTTGAAAATCTGCTCCTCTTCATTGCACTCTGGCCAAGTGGAGTGAGGAGAAGGCGATAAGAAATAATCAGGGAATCTTCTCCGCTCAAATCAAAGAGGCAGGCAGATGAAAATTTAACTATTTCTTGCCTCACCGAAAAGAGGAAAACTCTGTGTATTAGAATAAATCTGTAAGTCAATTGAATTCATGTGAGAAGTAAAAAAAAAAGTGTCACTCCTAATTTGATGCTAAAGATAAGTCAGAATTCATTTTACTATTTGGCATTTAGGCAAATTGGAATATTTTCTAAGATTTGATAAGAAAAAGTGAATTTTCTTTTGGGTTCTCCAGTAGTGAGAAAGGGGGAAGGCGCCCCCCCCCCCCCCAATATCACTTGCTGGAGAGGTCAAAGATATCACTTTCAAAAGTTTTATAAGGAGAGGACACATAAATTAAAGTTTATTGGAGTAAAAGTTAAATCGGCTGAAAACATTTTACAAAAATTTATTAAAGTCTCTCATTCTAGAAGAAAAATAAAGCATGCTAAAGAATAGGGAATTTGAGTTAAGCTCCCCCACTTGAAAAAGAAAGGGGAGCTGCAGCTATATTGAGGGGCCTGGCAACACCCCTGGGTACCCCAAAGCCCACACCTCCAGGCATGCGGATGACCCTCTCTCCTTTCAAATGCCTGGGTCCACAACCAGGCTCTGCAGCTGTGGGAAGAAAAAAAAAGCCTCTGTATTTGATAAGCCCAATTTTTCTACCAGTAATTTTTGTATGTGATGAATTGGAAATGCAATTAATGTCATAATGTCATTGTGTTATTATGGTATCTCTAAATTGTAAAATCCTCTTATACTGTAAAAGTTTGAGTGACCATTGTGAGCCAGAAATGTTGTTAGATAAAGCAATTTTCAATCTGAATTTTGTTGAAACTAAAAGATGGAGAAAAGTTTTGTAAAACCAGCTATGGTACTTTATCAGTTCTGCTAATTCTGTCTTCTGTTTATTTCATGTGAATTGGATCTTTTATGTTATAAGATTTCACAATTTAAAGCTGTTATATTTGGTATACAAATAGGTAGTAATAATGCTGCTGATATTTATTGTGATAGCTGGTTGTTCATTTAACTTTTTGGCTATTCTGGAAATATGCAGTGACTTAAAGTTATAGTTTCCACATAACTACTGACGAAAAGAATGTACACAGGGAATTGGAAAGGCATTTTGTAGAATTCTTATTGAGCAAATGAGAAACTTGGGAAAAAAGGAAAGAAAAATATAGGGATGTGGTTTTCAAGCTTGCTTCATCTAAGGATGTATTTATGTTAATTTGAAGGTCTACAGATCACCACATTCACCATCTATGTGAGATTCCAGAATGTAATTGATTTCTAGTGATAAGTTGATCAGGTGTGTGGCAACAAGAAAATTTTAGTTCTGTGTAACTTCAAAAACTTGATTTTTAAGGTCACCAGATTGGTAATTCATTTGTTTTTATTTCAAAGTTCAAATTTAAGAACATGATAATTGTTTATGATATTGTTACTGGTAAAAAGTTGTATTATCTATGCTGTATAAGAAGCAGTTTTCTTAAAGTCTTGGAGTATTGTATTTTGGGAAATCATAAGCTTCCAAGTCTGTCTTTGTTTAAAAGGAAGTTTCAGTTAAGACTGTTTAAAACTTGTAAGATTGTTAACTAAGTTATTTTGGCTACTGTTTTAATGTTAAAACCTAAAATTGTCAATTGATTACTGTATGTGGAAAGGAGGAGATTGGATGAAAACTTTATTCAGACTAGTTCTGCCCATTCAGAACAGTCCTCCTGATTGTATGAGAATTGGCTAAGCAGGGGCATCATTATTAGCCCTTCCCCCAGTCTCTCCTCCTTAGAAATCATATAAATTTTCCTTATGTTGTAAAAGTGCCAAATCCCCTAGAAACTATCTCTAGTAGGCAAGGTCATTCAGCCTGGGAAAGGAACTTGTTTAAGTGCAGTTTTAAATGAACCTAACTTGCTAAGAAGTTGCAAAGATTAGAAGGATTTCTATAAATTGGCTTTTAGATTTCAGAAGGAAAGATGGTAAATGGAATTCTTTACATTTGTGAGACCTGATGAATCATCATTGCTTAGTGCAACTCCATGAAAATAAAAATAACTAACTAGCTCTAAGCTGTGATCAGTGAAGTTTGTTGTTTGAGGTAAAAGGCACTTGGGACCATAACTAAATTTTATTCTGAGTTTGAATTTGGGTATAGTTGTCTGCATTAAATCAGTATCTCAGAGAAAATGCCACAAGCTACTCAGAGGGAATGTGATCCTGTACTGCTGATAGGTGGAAGTCTACATTTGGTAAAGGCCGAAGGGACAATCTTAGCCTCTGTCTGGGATGGGATCCCTCCTGGCTCAGTTTACCCATGGGATTCCTTTGAAAAGGAATGTTTCCCACCTATTCCTGAGTCTAGCTATAAGATGGAACAGATACTGCATGGTTGGATATCTGTGACTTTACCTGAATTTAAACAGTCAAGGATGTTTTATCCTGTCATATTTGGAATGTCACATGTCCCTGCTTTTCTCCTTCTATAGCAAGTTTCTATGATCAGAGCAAGTAGTAACAGATATGGGTTCTTTCATGTAAGCTCACTGGAAAATCTAATATTTTTCATTTGGAATTGGAACATGTGCAGAAAGTATGCAAATTGCTTAAGATCATTTTAAAATTTTTCAACTAACTTTCTTCATAAAAGTTTAGTGATCAATTATAAATCTTGAAACTGTTTTAAAAGAAGGGAAAATACTTTCAGAAGAAATTTTCAAATCTCTAGTGTAATTTTAAGAGGCCTTTTGCAAGATAAATTTATTGCTAAACTAATGTAATGAGTTGTGAGAACAAAAGAGATCTGGCTATTTTGATCCGAATTTGTAGTTGCTTCATGCTCTAAGCAAAAATTAACATTTGTAACTGAATGTATGTTAAGGATTCAATTTCTGAATTATCTCTTTCTTCCTGAGTGAATCTGTATTCACTGTATACTGTATATATAATCTGTGTACCCAGCTTCCTATGAAACATAGATCTACCCAAATGATTTTGGGTCCCAACTGTTTAAGGGGGAGATGATCAGGTCCTTGGATTCTCAGCTTTGACTTCCTTGAGCAGCCGCCATCTGAAATTTTCTCAGAGCTCAGAACTCAAGGCTGAGAAAGTCCAGACCATTCCCTAACATATGGAAGATCACCACCCATTCTTCCTCTAATCCGGGAAGACCTAAAAGCTGAAATCACTAACTCTTCCCTTATCAAGTTCCTTCAGGGTCTGCAGGCGATTCACAAAAAACCTCCTTCCCTCAGCTCTCCTGATCTCGATCCCGAGTTCTGCCTCAGCTTACCTGTTTCAACCTGGGGATTCTGTGCTGGTAAAAAAGAAATTCATGATCTGGAGCAGAGGTGGAAGGGACCACACTTCATGATGCCCAAAACACCTACTGCTGTCAAAGTGGACTCTATCCCCACATGACAACATTACACCAGAGTGAAGCCTGCTGCCACCTCAGAATGGAAAACAGAAGTCCATGAGCACCCCCTAAAGCTAAGACTATCTGATCCTCTCCCTGATTCCCCTTTTACCTCCTTGCGTGGCCCCCCACAATCCCCATCATTCCCCAGCTCCACTCTACCCTTCCCTTTTTGATTTGTCACTTTGCCCTTCCTGAATGTCAGACACAAATCCACTCACCCTTTCCTTGATTTGTAAAACAGGCAGCCCAACCTTCCCTTAATTGATTTGTAAAACAGAGAACTCCACCTTGCTTAATCTGTAAACAGTCAGAAACCCCACCCCTTGCTTACCCTTGATTAATCTGTGGGTGGGAGAACCAGCCTAGGGTTTCCCCTCCAGTGGGAAATTCAAGTGTACACTGACCAATCATTTGAGGTTCAGCCTACATCACTGTAATTTCAGCTTAAGTAACCTAGTTAGGAACCTCCTTTGTTAAAGGCAGTACAGTTATGTTGGTAAAAGAATACGTAGTATGTAGAAATATGAAGGAAAGTGAAATAGTCAGAGTAATGGCTTATGCTAGCCCATCCTCACCCCATTTCTGGTCAATTTTCTCTTACTTATTTTTGGCTCTTGCCTGCTTAACCTCCTTGCTAGGTTTATCTCTTCTAGGCTCAGTGCTTTCCATCTGTAGATGAGTGCTCAGACTGAGTACCAACTGTTGCCTGAAGCTGCTACTCATCACCCCTTGGATGTAGCATCAGCCAGATTCTAGACATTGGCCATGGACCCCACCCTTTGAACAATGGAACCCTGTATGGAAGGGACAGCTCTACACCCCTTCCCAGCAAGAAGCAGTTCAGGAAACTGAGACCATCACCCCTTGTCCCCAAATGATTTTGGGTGCCATCTGTTTAAGGGGGGAATGATGGGGTCCTTGTGATGTATATATGTCTGTAGTATCAATCTGTAACATCAGTTTGTAAATGGGGTGCTTTGGGATTTATGTCTGTAAAATCAATTTGTAAAAGCAGTCTGTAAGATCACATTTCCACCCCCCCCAGCCTCAGAGCATTGACTCTGCCCTTTCCCCCTTCCAGCACTCTGCCCAGCAACAACTCATGACCTGTTTATCTCTGCTTGAAACAATAAGTTATGTAAATGTTATCTCCCTTAGTTAGAGTGGCCAGCCCCACCATAAATTCTTCAATACCTTATCTATAGGGTAACTCCTTAGTCAATTATATACCCACACTGTCTCTGATGACCTTGGTGGGAGGCAGACTGGGCACTCTTTAGTGACATGTCAGGCCTAAAACCACACCTCCAGCTAGCCAGGCTTGAGCTATTTCCCAGTGAATCATGGGCAATACACCTGTGCAGTTGATATTAAAAGTGTATGGTCTTTGAACACTGACCACTCCTTAACTCCTCCCTGATCCCACCCTTACTCACCTAGTTAGCATAATTGACACCTTAAAAGTATGCCTGCGGCCTCTGCGAGTTTGCAGGTTCCATAAGAATCTAGCCCACTGTTCTCTACAGCTTAACAATAAACTTTACAATTTCGGCTTCAAAAAAAAAAAAAAAGAAATGGTGAACAGGTTGATTTTAGAGAAACATGGAAAGACTTGCATGAAATGTTGCAGAGAGAAGTGAGCAGGACTAAGAGAACATTCTAAGCAGTAATAACAATATTGTTCAGAAAGTAAAATGCTACCTACCTCCAGAAAAAAATACGTTAGCATGCATTTCACAAATATGTATATATGTATATTTGCATGTATGTATGTAAATGAGAGTGTGTATATATGTATATATGTGTATATATATACATATATATGCACGTATGTAGATTCCCTTTCTTTTCTTTTTTAGTATTTTATTTTTCCCAGTTACAAGCAAAATCATTTTAACATTCATTTGAAAAAATTTAAGTTCCAAATTCCCTCCCTTCTTCCCTCCTCACCACTCCATTGAGAAGTCAAGCAATTCAATATGGATTATACATGTATAGTTGTGTAAAATATTTCCATATTATATATGTGTGAAAGAAAACAGAAAGAAAAAAAGACTCAAGAAAAAGAAAGTGAAAAAATATGATTAAATCTGTATTCAGACACCATTAGCTTTTTCTCTGGGGATGGCTTGCATTTTTTCATCATGAGTCCTTTAGAGTTGTCTTGGATTGCTGTATTTCTCAGAGCAGCCAAGTCATTCAAAGCTGATCATTTTACAATATTGCTATTATTTTGTACATAGTACATTTGACTTTGCATAAGCCCATTCAAATCTTTTCTGAAAAAATCCTGCTTATCATTACTTACAGCACAAAAGTATTCTGTCATAATAATTTACCACATTTTGTTCAGCCATTCCCTAAATTTCAGGCATTTCCTTGATTTCTAGTTCTTTGTTTCCAGAAAAGAACTGCTCTAAATACTTTTGTTCACATGTATCCATTTCCTTGGGCTTTTTTTTTTTTTCAGTAACTCGGAGTTTAATTAACCTAAAAATATTAATTACTTGGAGTAGACCTATTTGACAGAAACCACCAGGAAAACTAGAAACTAGCTTGATATAAATTAGGTTTATACCAGCATCTTCATATCATATATCACACGTCACAATAAACACAATTATATAGATGACCTGAATATTAAAATCTACACCATAATAAAATGAGAAGAACACAGACTTAGGGACCTTATAATAAATATGGCTAGAGAGAAAAGTCTTACTCAGAATGAGAGATAATGATCACAAAAGATGAATTGGATAATTTTTTGCATGAAATTGAAAAGTTTTCATATTAACAATATCAATGCAACTAACATAAGAAGGGATTGTATCCGTTAGGAAAAAAATCTTTGTATCAAATACCTTTGATAAGAATCTCAAAGAAATATGTAGACCAAGAGTTATTCCCCAAAGGATAAATGATCAAAGAATATGAAAAAAAAAAACAGTTCTCAGAAGAATTATAAACTATTAACTATATGAAAGATTACTCCAATGTCACTTCAGTAAGAGAAATGCAAATCAAAACTTCTAGGGGGTTGCTTGCTTTTACTTCATACCCAGCAAACTGGCAAGAAGGCAAAAGATGGAAATAGTGTTTGTTGTAAAAAGACAAACACACCAATACACTGTTGGAGGAGATGTGAACTGATGTAACCAGTATTAAAAAAATGTGGAACTGGGCTAAAAAGGTAATGAATATGTTCACATGTTTTGACTTAGATATTCCACTGCAAGATTTATATCCCAAAGAAGTCCAAGACAAAAAGAAAGGTCTCAAAGAGTAGCACTTTCTGTGGTGTCAAAGTAGAAATAAAGTAGCCATTCATTGATTGATGGATGGTTAAACAAATTGTGATCCATGAATATAATAGATTATCACTGAATCATTTTTTTCTTCTTAAACAAAAGCTTTATATAAAACTTCTGTTTTACATCATTCATTTCCGCCAGATTTTGAGTTACAATCATTTCCCCCCACCATTATTCCCCTACCCAACCTCCCAGAATAGTAGTCCCACAAGATATCGCTACCTCCAATCTGCTCTTTCCCATACCTTCTCCCATACCACTATCGACTTTTCCATTAGAGGAAGGTGAGTCTTTGTGTCCCAATGCCTGCACAACTTACCTCCCTATTACAAGCAAAAGAGTATTAATAATAGTATTTATATATCTCGAATTTCAGGTCCATTTCCTTCCTCCCTTGGCACCCATTCCCTCTTGGGAGATAAGTAATTCAGTATATGTTGTACATGTCTAGCTATGCAAAACATTATCATAGTAGATATATTGTACAAGGCTGCTTATAATTCCCTCCCACTCATCCCACGCCCCACCTGGTCCATTCCCTACATGATCCTGTCCCTCTTCTATAGTGGGTACTTCCAACCTCCCCTCACCCAAAGGATGCCCTCCCATCTATCATCACTCCTCTCATCCCCCTTCCCCTTATCCTGCTGCAGGTTGAGATATCCCATTTAGTATGTATGTCATTTTCTCCCTGAACCAAATTCAATGTGAATGTGGTTTTGCCTTTTTAGCCTTCCTTATTCTCCCTCTCCTTTGCAACCACTTCCCCTACATGAGATAGTTTACCCTACCCTGTCTCTCCCCATCTCCTCTTGCCACTTTCCTCTCTCACCTCATAATTTCATCCCTTGAGTATTCTCCCTTCCCAACAAATTCAACCTATGCCCTCTATCCATATATAACTGTAACCATATACACACACATTCACATATGTATTCATATGACCAATCACCCTTCTTCCATTATTTTCATAGTGAGAAAGATATCATCAGTCACAGTTATTGCTTTTCCGTATAGGAATGTAAACAGTTCAACTTTGATAAGTTCCTTTTGATTTCTTTTCCCTGATTACCTTCTCAGGCATCTCTTCCTTCCTGTGTCTGGATGTCAAATTTTCTATTCAATTCTGGTTTTTTCCTCAAGAATGCTTGAAAGTCTTCTATTCCACTGAATGACCATATTTTCCCCTGAAACAAAATACTCAGTTTTGCTGGGTAGGTGACCCTTGGCTTCATTCCCAGTTCTTTTGCCCTCTGGAATATCATATTCCATGCCCTTCGATCCCTCAGTGTGGAAGCCCCCAGGTCCTGGGCTACTCTGACTGTGTTTCCACAATATTGAAATTGTTTCTTCCTGGCTGCTTGTAGTATTTTCTCCTTGATCTGGGGATTCTGAAACCTGGCTATAATATTCCTGGGAGTTTTCTTTTTGGGATCTTTTTCAGGAGGTGATCAGTGGATTCTTTCAACCTCTATTTTGCCCTCTGGATCTAAAACATCAGGGCAGTTTTCCTTGAGAATTTCTTGAAGGGTGATTTCTAGGTTCTTTCCATGATCATGGCTTTCAGGTAGTCCAATAATTTTTAAATTGCCTCTCCTGGGTCTATTTTCCAGGTCAGTGGTTTTTCCCATGAGATATTTCACATTGCCTTCTAATCTTTCGTTTGTTTGGATCTGCTTAACAGCATCTTGATTTCTCATAAAGTCATTAGTTTCCATTTACTCCATTCTAACTCTGAAGGAATGAATCTCCTCAGTGAACTTTTGAGATTCTTTTTCCATCTGGCAAATTTGACTTTTTAAGGCATTTTTCTCTTCATTGCCCTTTTGGGCCTCCTTTGCCATTTGAGCTAGTCTATTTTTTAAGGTGTTGTTTTCCTCAGTCAGGCTGTTGACCCTCATTTCATACTTTTCCTGCATCCTTCTCATTTCTCTTTCCAATTTTTCCTCCACTTCTCTTATTTGATTTTTAAAGTCCTTCTTAAGGTCCTCTATGGCCTGCAACCCGCTCATGTTTTCCCCTGGGGCTTTTGGAGCAGGACTTCTGACCTCACAGTCCTTTTCCCACTCTATGCCCCCAAAATAGGAGTCTAGGGTTGCATTTTTCTGTTTCCTTTGCCTTGGCATGTTGCCACTTAATTTCTTGACTTTTGGGCTTCTTGCCACACTATGGCTTTAAGGCCAGATAGAGGAATTTTCATCCCAAACATGTGGGGGGCAACTTCTGTTTCTGGCAAGCTGTAAACCTACCCACACCTTCCACCCTAGATAACAATCCTAATCCAGGGAGGTTAAAGCAAGAGCGATTACCCCCCAAGACTGATCGCTGGATCTCCGTACGATTTGCAGGCTGGGAGCTGGAGCTGTCTCTGAAAACTACAAAATAGCGTTTGTCCTCAGCGGCTTCTAGCCCCCAGGAGAGGGAGCTGAGGCATTCCCTAAATACAGATCCCAAAGTCCATAGGACACTAACCTCTTACTTTGTCCTAGGCATGTCTTTGTTGATAATACTGGAATCACCAAAGCTGCTGATGTTCTGGTGTCTCTCCAGCCGGTTGCTGGCCCTGCCACCCTG
The DNA here is from genome assembly GCA_011680675.1 of Gymnobelideus leadbeateri. Lineage (NCBI taxonomy): Eukaryota > Metazoa > Chordata > Mammalia > Diprotodontia > Petauridae > Gymnobelideus > Gymnobelideus leadbeateri. The sequence goes on along the minus strand of WOXC01002406.1, from coordinate 179,555 downwards.
GGGCTAAAACCTTGGCTCACCCGGACCTTGGCTCGGCCCGGCTCTCTGTGCTGCGTGCTACCAGGTCCCAGACCGCTGCGCTGGTCCTTCCAGTAGGGGTGCTGGGCTGTCCTCAGCGGGAGGTTAGCTTCTCTGTGTTGTTCTGTGGGTGCTGGGGCTCCAGAAGTTGTTCAGAGTCCCCTTTTACATAGTTTGGGAGGAATCTGGGGGCAGAGTGGCTTGGACGAGCTGTTTCTACTCCGCTATCTTGGCTCTGCCCCCTGGGCTTTTTTTTAAATCTTTTTGGGGCTATAGACCTAGTAGTGGTATTGCAATGTTTAAGGGTTTATGCATAGTTTTATAGCATAGGTCCAAACTGCTTCACAGAATTGTTTAATAACTTCACATTTACACCAATAATGCACTAATGCCTTCAAATTAATTTTTTACAGTTGCTATTGATAACTGCATTTGCCTCCATCCTATCACCTCTCCTTAGTCTATTCTCTCTCTTTTCACCCTGTCCCTCCTCAAAAGTGCTTTGCTGCTGACTACTCTCTTCCCAATCTACCCTCCCTTCTATCATCCTCCTTTTTCTTATCTCCTTCCTGTCCTACTTTCCTATAAAATTAGATAGATTTCTATATCTAACTGAGTTTGTATGTTACTCCCTCTTTCAGCCAATTCAGATGAGAGTAAGGTTCACTCACTCCACTTAACCTCCCCTCCTTCCCCTCTACTGTTAAAGATTTTTCTTTCCTCTTTTACATAAGATAATTTATTTCATTCTACTCCTCCCTTTCTCTTTCTCCCAGTATATTCCTATCTCACACCTTTATTTTATTTTTATATATCATCCCTTCATATTCAACTTCCCCCATGCCCACTTTCTGTATCTATTCCTTCCAAATACTCTGATAGTGCGAAATTGTGACCTACAATGATCATTTTCCAGCATAAGAAAATAAAGTATTTACCTCTATTAAGTTGATTGTGATTCCCCTTTCCTGCTTATCTTATTTATTTATTTAGTTAGTTATTGTGATTTTTGGAGGGCAATTGGGGTTAAGTAACTTGCCCAAAGTCACATGGCTAGGTTTTTTCGTTTTGGGTGTGAGTTAAGTGTCTGAGGCCGGATCCGAACTCAGACTGACTCCGAATTCTGACTCCAGGGCCGACGCTCTACTCACTGTGCCACCTAGCCGCCCCCTATCTTTTTTTTTTTTAATTGTCTTGAGTCTTGTATTGGAAAGTCAAGATTTTTATCCAGCTCTGGTCTTTTATCAACAATGTTTGCAAGTCCTCTATCTCATTCAATATCCATTATTTCACCTGTAGGATTATAAATAGTTTTTCTGGGTATGTTGTAATCTTGTCTCTTATGCCATATAGAATATTATTTTTCAAGCCCCAAACCCTTTAATGTAAATGTTGCTACATCCTGTGTTATATTGACTGTGACTCAATGATACTTGAATTGTTTCTTTTTGCTACTTTCAATATTTTTTCCTCAACTTGGAACCTCTGGAATTTGACCATAATGTTCCTGGATCCTTTCATTTGGTGATGTCTTTTAGGAGGTGATTAGAGTATTCTTTAAATTTTTACTTCACCCTCTGGTTCTAGAATATTAAGGCACTTTTCCTAGATAATGTTTTAAAAGGTGATGCCTAGGGGCAGAACCGAGATGGCAGAGTAGAAACAGCACTTCCAAGGCGCTCTCACCTACACCACTTCAAAATCATGTAAAAGGGGACTCTGAACAACTTCTGAAGCTCCAGCACCCAGAGAACAACACAGAAAAGCTAACCTCTTGCTGAGGACAGCCCAGCAGCCCAGCAGGGAGAGGCCAGGGCAGCGCTCTGGGAGCCAACAGTGCAGAGCACTGGGGGCAGAGTCCAGTCCCACCTGAGTCTTGGTTTTAGCCAAAGGGCGGCCAGGCCAGCAGCTGGCTGGAGGGAAACCAGAACACCAGCATTTGTGGCAATTCCAGAATTATCAACGCAGATATGCCTAGGAAAAAGTGAGAGGTTAGTACCCTATGGATTTTAGGACCAGTATTTGGGAATGCTTCGGCTTCTTCTCCTGGGAGTGAGAAGTGACTGAGGAGACTCGGCACAGACACCATATTGCAGCTTGAGTTGGAGCTTCAGCTTCTGGCCTGAGAAATGTAGGGGGGTCCAGCCATCAGTCTGGGGGTTAATCACTCTTGCTTTAACCTCCCTGGATCTGGATTGTGGTCTGGAGTGGAGGTCTTGGGGGTGGGTATCCAGCTTGCCAGAGTGTGTGGAGGCTTCACAGAGGCAACCCAACTAATACCTCAGGAAATTGAGAAGACCCCAACATTTGGGATGGAAGTTCTCCTGTCTGGTGGCAGAGTTCTACTGTGTCAACAAGCCCAAAAGTCAAGTAATTAAGTGGCAATGTGCCTACGCAAAGGAAAGAAAATGAACAGAAAAATGCAACATTAGACTCCTATTTTGGGGGCAAAGATGATCAAAACATGGAACAGGAGGACTGTGAGGTTAGAAATCCTGCACCAAAAGCCCCAAATGAAAATAGGAGTGGGTTACATACCATAGAAGATTTAAAAAGGATTTTAAAAACCAAATAAGAGAAGTGGAGGAAAAATTGGGAAGAGAAATGAGAAGGATGCAGGGAAAGAAAGAAATGAGAGTCAACAGCCTGACTGAGGAAAATAACACCTTAAAAAATAGACTAACTCAAATGGCAAAAGAGGCTCAGAAAGGCAATGAGGAGAAGAATGCCTTAAAAACCCAAATTTGCCAGATGGAAAAAGAATCTCAAAAACTCACTGAGGAGATTCATTCCTTCAGAGTTAGACTGGAGCAAATGGAAGCTAATGACTTTATGAGAAATCAAGATGCTGTTAAACAGATTCAAACAAATGAAAGAATAGTAGGCAATGTGAAATACCTCATGGGAAAAACCACTGACCTGGAAAATAAATCCAGGAGAGATAATTAAAAAAATATTGGGCTTCCTGAAAGTCATGATCAAAGAAAGAACCTAGAAATCATCCTTCAAGAAATTCTCAAGGGGGAGGACCCAAGATGGTGGAAAGGAAACAGTAACCTCGCTAAGCTCCTCAGTCACTAAACCTTAAAAAGGGAATCTGAATGGATTCTGGAGTGACAAAATCCACTTGGAGATGGATCATGGCAGAATCCAACCCAGGAAATTGCTCAGTGCATCCAGACAGGACGAGCGCAGAGCATATAGGGTCTGCACGGCTCACATTTAAGAGCAGACAAGCAGACTCCACCAGAGAGAGAAGAAGCCCCAGCCTGCAAACTTACCAAGGATGAATCACAGTCAGCTCACCTTCATCTCACGAGGGGACAGAAAGAATCATTGAAGCCAGGTAGGAGAGTCGGGCCCCCAGCAGAGATAGCAGCTTCTCCTGCAGTGATTGGCCCCCAGCCTGGAAGTTTAGAAACTGCCTGCCTGTATAATGCAGGGGCTAGAATGGCAAAGTAAATCCTATTCACTCTGATCCTCCCATCCCTCCCTCATGTAGTAGAAAACCCAAAGATGAGTCTCCCACCCAGATTGAAATCCCAACTTAATGGAAATAGCCTCAGGCTTAGGAGTCTCCAAGAAGGGATATAACCGAGAAAACCAGTAGTCTGAATAGAAGAGAGGGAGGGGTCCCAACAAGCCCCACATCACCTCACCAACAAAAGCCTCCTTCTGGCCCAGGGTTATAGAGACAGAAATCGATTCACCTCCACAGTCTTCTCAGTGTGCATCTATCCTCCTTTCTGAAATTCCTGCCTTAGGCCAGAGGCTACAGCACTCAAAGTCAATGGCCAGGCCCTTTGCTCATAGCCTGAGAAATTAAGAGACAGGAAATCACAGTGGGAAGGAAGGAAGCTGAGAAGTAGAAGGGGAAGGGAAGAAAGTCTAGACTCTCTACCCATACCTGAGACCACAGAAGGAAACATGAACTGGTCTCAAGCCCAAATAGCATTCCTGGAGGAGCTTAAGAAAAATTTTAAAGACCAAACCAGGGAGGCAGTGACCAACTTGGAAAAAAGTCTCAAAAGTAAAATTAGTGAAGTAATTGGAGAAAATACCTCCCTAAAAAGGACATTCAAAAACTAACTGAAGACCATAATTTGCTAAAATTAAGATTCAATCAAATTGAAACTCAGAAATCCATGATGCAGCAAGAGTCAATCAAACAAAACAAGATGATCGAAAAATTCGAAGAAAATGTAATATCTCACTAGAAAAACAACTGACCTAGGGAACAGATCCAGGAGAGATAACTTAAGAATTATTGGTCCACCAGAAAGCCATGATGAAAAAAGCAGCCTAGACAACATCCTCCAAGAGAATATCAAAGAAAACTGTCCTGAGGTGCTGGAATCAGAAGATAAAATAGTTATCGATAGAATTCACCAGACTCCTCCTGAAAGAGATCCCAAATTGAAAACTCCAAGAAATATAGTAGCCAAATTCCAGAATTAAAAGATTAAAGAAAAAAATTCTATAAGCAGCCAAAAAGAAACAATTCAAATATCGAGGAACTACAGTAAGGATTACACAAGACCTAGCAGCTTCTACATTAAAAGAGCTGAGGGTTTGATGTTTTGTAGGTCAAGAGAGCTCTGGAAGCAGATACTGCAGCTTCAGCTGTTGATTCAGTCACTCCCAAAGCCTGCTTTAGGTTTGTTGGGGGCAGGGTTATGCTGATACTGGACTGTGCTGCACTCTCACCCAGGTGCCACAGATACATCCGGCTGATCTCTTAACACATTTTATCCTTATCCTCAAAATAGAGACTACCACTAAAACTTGCAGAAAAATAAATTAAATAAGGCAGAATGCTTATCAAATAATTTGTAAAAATAAAATAGGAAAAATGATAACACAATGGGGATTATTTTTGCTACAGAAATGTGGGATAAGTTAATTGATGTAAAGTAAAAACAAAAATTAAAGTGGAACAGAAAGTTGATCAATTCACTTATAAAAACAATGAAGGTCTCAATGAATAAACCTAGAAGAATTCTTTAATATATTCATCCTTTATCACTATTCATCCCTCTGCAATTCATGCATTGATGAAAACAGATGTCTGTGTCTTATGATATTTATTTAGCAGCATAAGCTGCTTGAAATGTATTTATCTTTCAGACCCAAGGATGATATTGATGATACTGAGATGACCTCAATGTCAATTTAAGAATGGTCCATGGTTCTAGGTCTTCTCAATATATAATAAATATACAGGAAGCTGATATAGGCTAAGTGCAAATGATCTATTAAAATAAGAATAATCTATCATCCTTACTCTTGAACAGTATTAGATTATATTTGTCCATTTTCCAAGTCATGAAACTTTTCAGTGGAAGTAAAATTAAGGCTTGAGAAAAGCAGAATTAGTAGATATATTTTAATGTTAAATAATTGGCATTGTATCTGTAATATCGTGATTTTTTTTGAAATCTTGTACTATGAAAACTACTTCAATTCATTAAAAAAAAACATCTGCAACTTGGACAGTTAGATACATAGGGTAATAAGAAGTTTAAGTGAATAGCCCCAATGATCAAAGCTCAAGCTCAACTAAACTAGAATACATACATTACCTTTGTTAGGTATTATGGCATTTCTAGCAGGGTGGAAGGTAGTTAAATATCTAACTATACTTTGTACAGAAAGTCCAAGGAAAGGAATTGAATGCTGCATATTTGGAAGAGTTGGAAGAAAAAAAGCAGAATGAAAACAACCTCCATTTTTTTAAGTCAACTGAAACTGATGTCTTCAGAGTTACAGGGGATGTTTTCCTTGACAAATTTAATGGCTTCTATCTGTTGTTCAGTCAAAAATTTTACTCATTATTCCGAGATCTGTTAAGTACATTTTTTTCATGCTCCTCTAATTTATCTATAATATCATCTTTTATGTCTAAATAATTTCTCTATTTTTCCTTTCTCTTGGTATATGGTATAAGATATCAATCTATGGCTAATTTCTTCCACATTTTTTGTCCAGTTTTTCCAACAGTTTTAATTGAATGGCAAGTTTTTACTCAAAAAACCTGGGAAAAAACTTGGTTTATCAAACACTAGTTACTATAGTTGTTTACTACTATGTATTGTGTACCTAATCTATTCCTTTGGTCCACCATTCTATTTCTTTACCAATATCATATTTTCATGATTACGACTTTTGAAACATTTTTAAATCTGGTACTTCTTGCTGCCTTTCTCAAACTCTTTTTTTCATGGATTGCCTTTGATAATCTTGCACCTCTTGTTATTACAGATGAGTTTTGCTATTATTTTTCTACCTCTATCAAAGAATCCTGTGGTAATTTAATGGCATGTTATCAAATAAGTAAATTAACTTAGATAGAATTGATATTTTTATTATATTGACTCAACCTAGATATGAACAATTAATATTTCTCCAATTCTTAAAAATCTTTATTTGAGTTTAAAGTATTTTGTAATTATGTTCATATAGTCCCTGACTTTGTCTTTGCAGGTTGACTCCCAAGTGTTTTTCTTTTCTGCAGTTATTTTATGTGTTTGTAATTGGAATGGGAATTTGAATATCTTCCCTGCCCCTTAATAAATCTAGGGGGGATTCTGAAGATATCCGCTGCTTTGAAAGTAAACTCTGCCCCCAAATAGGCTGAATGTAATCACATGGAGCCTATGATAGAGGGAATTTGCTGAAGGTTGCAGCAGAGCCCACAAGAAGCTTCCCTGCTGTGAAGATAAACTCTGCCCCCTGATAGTTTGAATGTAGTCACATGGAGCCTTTTGTGGGAGGAGTTTTGCTAAAAGGAAGCAGAGCCCACAGGAAGCTGTTTCTGAGCTAGCCAGACATTGGGGGAGAGAGAGGATGCTCATTAAGGAGATAGAGAGGTTTGCGAGTAAATATTGATTTTGCATTGGTTTGTGGAAAGGCTGAAGAATGCTGTGGCTCTCAGTGTTATTATGGCTTCTGAATATCTTTGTTACTACGATGGAATCAGCTTACTGGTTTTGGGATATGGTTTTCTGGTGTCCAAATAAATGCTTCAGTTCTATCCTCTATCTGGAAAGGTTGATATATTCTGAAATCAAACTTCATGTGATACTTAGAGTCACAATCTGCATTGTGATAATGGGTGCTGTAAATATTGTATTGGTGCGACAGTTATATTTTTTTCTATCTCTTCTTACTGGGTTTTGCTGGCAGTATATAAAAATTCTGTTGTTTTATGTGACTTTTTTCATTCTGAAACTTTGTTAATTTTTAAAATTATTATTTTTAAATAATTGTTAATTGGAAAAGTGGGCTTATGAGAGGTCATTAGATTCACCAAAGAGCAGTAATACCACACATGTTAGGAATGATGTGAGAGGTCAGCACAAAGCTCTGGGATCTCATCCTCTTTCTGGACAATGAGGGATAGCCTGGAGTGTTGATGAATACCCAAGTAGAAGGCCTTTATTTAGTTAGTTGTCATTGTTAGAGACAAAGAAAGACTTGCTCTTTGCAAATCTTGACATTCCACTTGGGGTATACTTGCCTTGAGCAGTAGGCTATTAGCTATAGCTTGCTTAATATATTCCTTTTGGGAAGCCTGGACATTTTCCTTCTTTCCACCCCAGGTCTTGAAGGCCTTCAGGGCTCAACTATGATAAAGTGTCAGGATCCATGGTTTGTTCAAGGAGCAGGTGTTGATGGCATTGAGATTGGTGGCATTAAGTATTGGCATACTTTGATTTCATTAAGTAGTAGCATACTACAGGGGTGAAACTATGAGGTGAGAGAGTAAAGTGGCAAGAGCACATGGGGAGAGACAGGGTAGGGTAAACTATCTCATGTAGAAGAAGCAAGGGGAAGTGGCTGGAGGGGGTGTGAAGAACAGGAAGGCAGAAAGGCAAAACCATATTCTCATTGAATTAGGCTCAGGGAGAGAATGACATATATACTAAATGGGATATCTCACCCTGCTGGAGAGTAGGTTGCAGGGGGATGAGAGGGGGGAGGATGGAGGGGAGGGCATTCTGGGGGGACGGGAGGTTGGAAGTACCCACTATCGAAGAGGGACAGGATCAAAGTAGGGAATGGACCAGGTGGGGGGTGGGATGGGTGGGAGGGAATTATAAGTAGCCTTTTACAATATATCTACTATGGTAATGTTTTGCATAGCTATACATGTTCAACACATACTGAATTGCTTATTTTCCCAGAGGGAATGGGTGACAAGGGAGGAAGGGAATGGATCTTAATTTTGAGGTCTTAAAATTATATGTTTCAAATATATATATACACTATTATTAATACTATTTTGCATGTAATTGGGAGATAAGATGTGCAGGCATTGGGACCTTGCTCTAATGGAAAAGTCAAAGGGGGTATGGGAGAAGATATGGCAGAGAGCATATTGGATGAGGGGATATCTTGTGCAGCTGCTATTCTGGGATGGTGGGTAAGGGAGAAATGGGGAGAAAATTGTAACTCAGAATCTGGTGGAAATGAATGATGTAAACCACAAGTTAATAAAACATTTGTTTAAAAAAAAAGAAAAGAAAAGATGAGAGAAAAAAACAGGTAGTGTTTTCAAACTCCTCACATTTTCTAATGCTAATCACAAGAAAGACATGAAAATTCAACCAACAGGGGCAGCTAGGTGGCGTAGTGAGTAAGAGCGACAGCCCAGAGTTGGAACGAACTGGATTAGATCCAGCCTCAGAAAATGAGCATGGACACATAAATAATGACTGGCTGTGTAACCTTGAGCAAGTTATATAACTCCACCTGTATAAAAAAAAAGGAAATTCAACCAACAAATTTAGACTTCACTATCACATTTATCACAGAATAATTATAGTATTTGATTAATGTAATCCATGCATATTGATTCATAATTCATCATTTTTATTGTTTTATTATTTTCTCAAGTACAAAAAATAAAACAAAAAAAAAAGGAAAAATAAAGATGGCACTTTCCCTTTTTCCAGTTTTATTAAAAGCATAAGAACCTAGAGATCATCTTTCAAGAAATTATAAAGGAAAACTGTCCCGATTTTTAGAAAAAGAGTATAAAATGAAAACTGAAAGAATCCATTGTTCAGCTCCTAAAAGAAATCCACAAATGAAAAGTCCCAGGAATGGAATAGCCCCTTTCTAGAGATCACCAAGTCAAGGAAAAAAATATTGGAAAGACTTTGAAAGAAACAATTCAAGCATTATGGAGGCATAGACAAGATAGCATACAATTTAGCAGTTTCTACATGAAAGGATTCGATGGCTTGGAAACAGATATTGTGGAGTGCAAAGGGCCTAGAATCACAACCAATAATCACCTATGCAGAAAAATTGAGCATAATCCTTCAGAGCAAAAAATGGGCATTTGATGAGACAGTGGACTTTAAAGCATTCTTGATGAAAAGGTCAGAAGCCAATAGATAATTTGATTTTCCTAATTTTTTTTAAACAAATGCTTTATTAACTTCTGTTTTACATCATTCATTTCCGCCAGATTTTGAGTTACAATCATTTTCCCCCCATTATTCCCCTACCCAACCTCCCAGAATAGTAGTCCCACAAGATATCGCTTCCTCCAATCTGCTCTCTCCCATACCTTCTCCCATACCCCCATCGACTTTTCCATTAGAGGAAGGTGAATCTTTGTGTCCCAATGCCTGCACATCTTATCTCCCAATTATAGGCAAAAGAGTATTAATAATAATATATATATATATATATATATATATATATATATATATATATATATATATATATATATATTTATATATATTTGAAACATTTAATGTTAGGACCTCGAATTTCAGATCCATTTCCTTCCTCCCTTGTCACCCATTCCCTCTTGGGAGATAAGTCATTCAGTATATGTTGTACATGTCTAGCTATGCAAAACATTATCATAGTAGATATATTGTACAAGGCTGCTTATAATTCCCTCCCACTCATCCCACCCCCACCTGGTCCATTCCCTACATGATCCTGTCCCTCTTCTATAGTGGGTACTTCCAACCTCCCCTCACCCCAAGGATGCCCTCCCATCCATCATCCCTCCTCTCATCCCCCTTCCCCCTATCCTGCTGCAGGTTGAGATATCCCATTTAGTATGTATGTCATTTTCTCCCTGAACCAAATTCAATGTGAATGTGGTTTTGCCTTTTTAGCCTTCCTTATTCTCCCCCTCCTTTGCAACCACTTCCCCTACATGAGATAGTTTACCCTACCATGTCTCTCCCCATCTCCTCTTGCCGCTTTCCTCTCTCACCTCATAATTTCATCCCTTGAGTATTATCCCTTTCCAACAAATTCAACCTATGCCCTCTATCCATATATAACTGTAACCATATACACACACATTCACATATGTATTCATATGACCAATCACCCTTCTTCCATTATTTTCATAGTGAGAAAGATATCATCAGTCACAGATATTGCTTTTCCATATAGGAATGTAAATAGTTCAACTTTGATAAGTTCCTTTTGATTTCTTTTCCCTGATTACCTTCTCAGGCATCTCTTGCTTCTTGTGTCTGGATGTCAAATTTTCTATTCAATTCTGGTTTTTTCCTCAAGAATGCTTGAAAGTCCTCTATTCCACTGAATGACCATATTTTCCCCTGAAACAAAATACTCAGTTTTGCTGGGTAGGTGACCCTTGGGTTCATTCCCAGTTCTTTTGCCCTCTGGAATATCATATTCCATGCCCTTCGATCCCTCAGTGTAGAAGCTGCCAGGTCCTGGGCTATTCTGACTGTGTTTCCACAATATTGAAATTGTTTCTTCCTGGCTGCTTGTAGTATTTTCTCCTTGATCTGGGGATTCTGGAACCTGGCTATAATATTTCTGGGAGTTTTCTTTTTGGGATCTTTTTCAGGAGGTGATCTGTGGATTCTTTCAACCTCTATTTTGCCCTCTGGATCTAAAACATCAGGGCAGTTTTCCTTGAGAATTTCTTGAAGGGTGATTTCTAGGTTCTTTCTTTGATCATGGCTTTCAGGTAGTCCAATAATTTTTAAATTGTCTCTCCTGGATCTATTCTCCAGGTCAGTGGTTTTTCCCATGAGATATTTCACATTGCCTTCTAATCTTTCGTTTGTTTGGATCTGCTTAACAGCATCTTGATTTCTCATAAAGTCACTAGCTTCCATTTGCTCCAGTCTAGCTCTGAAGGAATGAATCTCCTCAGTGAACTTTTGAGATTCTTTTTCCATCTGGCAAATTCGACTTTTTAAGGCATTCTTCTCCTCATTGCCCTTTTGGGCCTCCTTTGCCATTTGAGCTAGTCTGTTTTTTAAGGTGTTGTTTTCCTCAGTCAGGCTGTTGACCCTCATTTCATACTTTTCCTGCATCCTTCTCATTTCTCTTTCTAATTTTTCCTCCACTTCTCTTATTTGATTTTTAAAGTCCTTCTTAAGGTCCTCTATGGCCTTCAACCCGCTCATGTTTTCCCCTGGGGCTTTTGGAGCAGGACTTCTGACCTCACAGTCCTTTTCCCGCTCTATGCCCCCAAAATAGGAGTCTAGGGTTGCATTTTTCTGTTTCCTTTGCCTTGGCATGTTGCCACTTAATTGCTTGACTTTTGGGCTTGTTGCCACACTATGGCTTTAAGGCCAGATAGAGGAATTTTCGTCCCGAACGTGTGGGGGGCACCTTCCGTTTCTGGCAAGCTGTAAACCCACCCCCAACTTCCACCCTAGATCACAATCCAGATCCAGGGAGGTTAAAGCAAGAGCGATTACCCCCCAAGACTGATCGCTGGATCTCCCCACAATTTGTAGGCTGGGAGCCAGAAATGCCTATGAAAACTACAAAATGGCGTGTCTCCTCAGCAGCTTCTAGCCCCCAGGGGAGGGAACTGACGCATTCCCCAAATACAGGTCCCAAAGTCCATAGGACACTAACCTCTTACTTTGTCCTAGGCATGTCTATGTTGATAATTCTGGAGTTGCCACAGCTCCTGGTGTTCTGGGGTTCCTCCAGCTGGCTGCTGGCCCTGCCGCCCTGGGGCTAAAACCTCGGCTCACGCGGACCTGGGCTCGGCTCGGCTGGGCTCCTGTGCTCTGCGCGTTGCCGGCTCCCAGACCGCTGCGCTGGTCCTTCCTGCAGGGCTGCTGGGCTGTCCTCAGCGGGAGGTTAGCTTCTCTGTGTCGTTCTGTGGGTGCTGGGGCTCCAGAAGTTGTTCAGAGTCCTTTTTTACATAGTTTGTGGGGAATCTGGGGGCAGAGAGGCTTGGACGAGCTGTTTCTACTCCGCCATCTTGGCTCCGCCCCCGATAATGTGATTTTCAAACAGAAGACCCAAAGAAAGCATAAGAAGATAAACAGCAAAGGAAATCATAAGGAATTTAATAAGTTTAAGTTGTTTACATTCCTACATAGGAAAATATTTGTAAGTCATTTTATGACTATTTGTAACTCTTAAGGCATTTCTCATTATTAAGGTTGTTAGAAGGATTATATATAGAGTACAGCAGTGGGTTTAACATGAAGGGATGGTGTGTAAAAATACAATTAAAGCATGTGAGAGGAATGTACTGTGGGAAAGAGAAAGGGAGAGGTAGAGCAGGAGGACCTGAGTTTAAATCTGGCAATCAGGTAAGTGGATCCACTGAGTGGGGCTTGCTCTCATTCTCCTGTGTTCTGCTCTCAGGTCTGTGCTGGTGTAGTTCCTGCATGCTCCATGCTCCTTCTACCCAGAACTAAGTGGGTGTTTTCCTTGGCTGGGAATCTGCCACGGTTCATCTCCCAATGGATTATGTCACTCTAAAATCCATTCAGATTCACTTTTTATAGGTCAGTCATGTAATTCACCAGGGATCTCAGAAAAGCTCCTGCTTCTGTTCCACTATCTTGGCTCTGCCTGGATTATGTTTTTTAATCGATGCTCTTATCTGCTTCCATTTTATGGGAGAGATTGACCCATTAACATTCACAGTTCTGATTAATAGCCTTGTCTTTCTCTCCATCCTAATCCCCTCTCCTGCTTATACTTTTTCTCTCCTTTCACCTTTTACCTTTTCATTGGTGTTTTTCTTCTGACCACCACCTCTCTTAATCTCCCCTCCCTTCTACCAGCCTTTTTCACTTTTCTTTCCTCTTTTCTCTATTACTTTTTACCTCCCTTCTCCCCTGCTTTCTACCCATCCCCTCTCCTTTTTTATCCTTTCTCTGTTTCCTTATAGAGTGTTATAGGACAATGTTATCCTCTTCTGAGTTTGTATTTTCATCTTGTCTCTCATCAGAGTAATTCTCTAATGGTCAGTGTTCTTTCTTTATTTTGCTTATTTTTTTGGCAAATTTCCTGGCTTTTAAAGTTTAGCTTTCCTGCTGGAGCACAGGGGGCAGTGTTTCAAGTTTCTTTTGCTGGGTCCAGGGGTCTGGTCACTGGCTTTGTGTGCTGGGGCCTCAGGTGCCATCCGCTGGAGGCTATAGGTGTCTTTCAGCTTACCTGGTTCTGAGTTGGTCTCCTAATGGTGGTGTCTGCCAAGTGCTGAGGCCAGGTGGAGTTTTTCTGCATATCTTGGGGCTGTAAAGAAGCACATGAAGGTCCAGATGCTGGAGAATACCTACCTGCCCTGGGCTGTGCCTAGACACATGGTGGTTGTCTGAGCTGCAGCCTGCAGCTTCCCCTGACTGTACTAAGGCATGTGGAGTGGGAAGTGTTGATGTTGTTCCTCTTCCATAGCTCTGGGGCTCAGAATTCCTATTGGATTCTTGAGGTTGAGCTTGCTGCTGACTTGCTGGGATGCTTCCTGTCCTGGGATATACTACTCTTTTGCTAGAGTAATATACACTTTATTTGTTGATCCTCTAAGTCTCCTGGATTAAAAACAAAACAAAAACAAACAAAAAACTTCACCCCATTTTCTGCTTGCTTTGCTATTCCAGGATCTGTTTGGTGTGCTATTTTATGGGTGCATAGGTGTAAGAATTGGAGAGAGAAAATAATCTACTACTTACCCTGCCATCTTTGTTTCTAAAACTTTTTTTTAATGTTAGTCAATATCCTAGAGATAAGACAAAATTAGAAAGCATAATTAACTCATGGGATGATTGAAACAAGATTTTTTAAAAACATTTTCCAAATGCAGATTTAAAGATCTTCCCTGACACTAGGTTAAGTGCAACTGGAGGCTGTTGTGGGAGGCTTGTTTTTCAGGAAAGCCCAAACCTTGATACTTTGTGATTGTGCAGTAGGTCAAGAAGGTTATTACATTCTCTGAGCCAGGAGAAGGCTATATAAACCCTGATGAGAGGCTTTGCTTTGGGGCTCACTTTGAGAAGTGTTGTGTGATTTGACCAGATGAGAGTCTGGGCAGCTGTTGAGAGCCCCCCGCCCCCGGCTTTGAAAACCCAGATGTTGGTGCTTTCCTCTCTGGTAACTGTGATTTTGGTATTGATAATGGTTGGGCAGTTTGGAAGCCTGTCTGTTTGATCTGTCTGTATACTTAAAGTTTGGGGTGCTGACCTTTTCCCCCTGAACTAGGTAATATATGTTTGTTTGATTAAAGTAAGCTTTTTAATCGAATTTGAGTTGCTTTCCTTTTGAAAAGCATATCTAAGAACCTGTGTTGGCAGCCACCTTGGGGATGTTGGGGTGCTTGCTGCTACAAATACCTAGATTTTTTTGTGGTGTTGAAGCTCATTATGAATCAACAGTGTGATATGGCAGTCCAAAATCAAAACCAAATACAACACGCTCTGTGTGCCTTAATGGACTGATAAGGTCCAGGAGTAAGGGAGTGATTGTATAGTTCTAGTCTAATCTGAAGAGGCCCTTTCTGGAAATTTTGGTTCAATTATGTTTGCTACATTTTAGGAAGGCATTGATTAGCAGGATTTAGGATACAGTAGATGAATCAAACTGTAGGTGGGCTTCCGATAGCCAAAAAAACAAAAAAACCACCACCATGTGGTTTAAACCAGATAAAAATATAATTGCTAGACATTTAAGAAACATAAAGATACAATACAGCACAGAAGAATGTTGATATGTGTTTATCTAAGTAAATATGCATTGTACAGGATCCATTTCTATTTGAGTTTGACACCATTTATTCAAAGGATGAAAAGTAGTATAATCAAAGACCTCAAATTCATACAAAGTAAGAATTGGTTGAAGGAAATGGTTATATATATTCTCGTGAAGAAAACACTTAAGGGGACATGATATTACCTTTATGCATTTTAAGGACTATAATATAGAAGAAAGATGAAAGCTTTCCTTTTGGGGGATGGCTAGGTGGCATAGTGAATAGAGCACCAGCCCCTGAGTCAGGAAGACTTGAGCTCAAATCTGACCTCAGACACTTAACATTTACTAGTCGTGTGACCTTGGGCAAATCATTTAACCCCAGATGGCCTGCTTTTCCTCCTCCAAAAAGCTAAAAAAAAACCCCAAATCTTTCCTTTTTGACCATAGGGCAATACTATAGGAGTAATGGGGAAAAGTTGCACAGAGATACAATTAAGAAAAATACATAAGAAAATAGAACTTTTTTTTTTAAACTAGTGCTATATATAAAATGATAGAATTTACTCAGAAGTTAGTAGATACTCTTACACTGGAAAATGTTAAGCATAGGTCACATGACTCCATCTGTCCTGTTACACAGGCAATTTTCTTTCTTTTATGAGTTGGACTACCCTTCAAGAGAACCATGTGAATCAGGCCAACCACATAGACACCGAAGAGCGGGAGATTATGTGTCCCAAGATAGAATACGAGATATATACAGTGGTGGACTCTGAACAGTTCTTTTTTCATATGAAGAGTTGTAGAAATTTAAGTTAGTAGCAGTGGCAATAGAGCAGTTGTAGTAGTGCAAAATTTTTCAAAATGTAGAATAATTCTGAAACTAAACCATCCAGAAAAAATATGAGACATTCCTGAACACAGGCCAGATATTTTGGGGCCAAGAAGGACAGAGAGAGGAAGATTACATAGGTACCTTGGGTAGGTAGAAAACACAGGAAAATCTTTCTTGATTCTAGCAAAATAAAAAAATAAATAAATAAATCCTCTCCCCTTATGAGGAATGGGGAATTTAACTACAGAGTAATATTATAAGTCTTACTGGGAGAAGTGGGGCTCACTGAAGAGGGAAAGATAATTGTTTTGATTGTTTATATGTTTCAGGTATGATATTTTAACTTTTTTTGCCTGATAAAATAGCATTTGTCTTCTATGTAATGTATTATTAAGCTGAATGCTTTCAGGAAAGTTGATGGTTCCCTTCTTCCACACCCCTTTTTGTGGAGACCCTAGAAATTAACCAAATTCTGATGTTTACAGGCTTTCTGGCATCAGGGTATAGCTGAGCATATTGTCTATATGCATCGTAAAGAAAAATTATCTGGAAAACTCATTTATTGGATCTGCCGTGGCTATAACCCTTCCTCAACTAGTTCAACGATCTATGTATACTTTGATCTAATGCCAAGTTTTGGTAGCCATATTTATGTAATATATCCATTCTCTCTCCATTTTAAAAATATATACCAATAAGATCCCATCCTTTTTTGTCTCAGTTCACTCTTTTCTCCAATTTGTGGGGCAAGTGTTATTAATTATGATATTAAAATGCATCTAATGCTAAATGTAAGGAAGAAAATCACTTGTCAGTCTGTTGCTCTCAGAAGACTCATTTTACAGCTTCAAAAATTTTAAGTTGAATAAGTGACTTATGTGCTGAAAACAGTCAATGATAATAAAGAAAAGCTTTTTAAGTCAAAACAAAACAGCTGGATAAGAAACATTGTAAAAAGTTTTTTACAATTCCCCAAACTTCAGTCAAAAGAATAATTGTATGATTATTATGCAGATGTAATCAGTTAGCACTTGTAGTTCTACCATGGACAGAACAATCAGTTAACCATGGTGAATCATGTGGAAGAGAAAATATCCATTTCTCATCTTAAAAAAAGTTTCTAAGGAAGAGAAATTGTTGATCAGTCATGTCCAGCTTTTTCAAACCCATAAACATGAACTACAGCTCACTAGTACTATCCATGGAATTTTCTTGACAAAAATACTGGAATGCTTTTGCTACTTTCTTCTCCAGTAGTTTAAGGCAAACCAAGGTTAAGTAGGTTAACTTGCCCAGGGTCACACAGCTAGTAATTTAGTAATGTCTAAGGCTGGATTTGAAGTCAGATCTTCCTTATTCCAGGCAGAGTATTCTTACCACTGAGTCATCTAGATGGTTAAGTGATGGTTTTGTACATGACAATTCTATACATGCTAACTAATTACATTCCTAAGGTAGATAAGACAAATACAAATATATGTCTACTGTGACAATCAACATAACTGTCATTTCTATAGAGCATTGCCTTTGTCAAATATTTTTTGCAAAGCATCCCTGAAAAGCAAGTGGTAACATATTACCACCCTTATTTTACAAATGAGAAAACTAGGAATTACAGGCTAACATTATGTCACTAACCTCCGATCATGTGGAAAATTTTGGAGCAAATCCTCAAACATAGGTCTAACCTTAGCACTGTTTATAAAGCAAATGCAACTAGTATTCATGCTCTATTTCACCCTGACCTCATATATTTATGTTGAATCAGGTCCCAGAGAGATGACAGTTTGGAAACAGAAAGGGAAATGATGAAGTTCTTCTAGTAGCCTCCATTTAGGTCCCCACCCTCCATCCCTCATTAGGGAAAAAAAAGTAGAATTGAAAAACATGTCATCTACAACAGGACAAATTTAAGAGAGGGAACTGAGATATGTGGTAAGATTTTGTACATTGCCAATATTTTTTTTTTGTCATTTTCCCTTCTTTGTGATGTGGATGTGTGGATAAGGGTGAGGATAGCATCTATTGGCAATGGCTATGGATGGCTACTGCTGTTACAGCTTTCCCTGGGATTAGTGGTAGGAAAACTGATATTAGCACAAGAGAATAGACTTCCATGTGGGGTTTTACAAGCCTGGACAGTAGTTATTTGGCAATCCAACATGGAGATAACTTTGGACCATGTAGCTGAGACAGACAACTTTCAAAAACCTCACCACCTAGTAAGAAGGCCAAGAGATTATTCTGCCTTCTGGTATTGTTTTAAGTTTCTACCTTGAATTAATTATTTTAGTCCAGGACACAGAAATTGCTCCTGGACACTAGCACAGTCACTCTTATTCCCCTATAGCACTAAAAGGAAGTTCTGGGATACATTTGGATAAAATACTCATTAAAATTACCAAAATATTTTTGTTTGAATATGTTTGAATATGATATGTTAAAAAAGACCCCCTTCATTGAAGGTCTTTAAGATAAGAAAAAGCTGATTGTGTGTGTGTGTGTGTGTGTGTGTGTGTGTGTGTGTGTGTTTGATATACAAATAAGGTGGAGACTGAATTAAAGTATTTCCCAGATACAGGAGATAAGACACTGTCAAGAGCTGTAGATATTCTTATTCTAATAATTCCTAGCAGCACTTTACATCAACCCCTAGGCTATAATTCAGAATATGGTAATTGAGGGATTTCTTTGCTCAGTTTTTTGAAAATGTACTGTTCACTAGAACAGTAAACTTGTATATTCACACTAGAGCTGTTTTTGTAATAGAAACCACCATGGGAGGAGCTGCGTGAATCATTCAATTGATCAATCCCCCCTTCCCCACTTAATGTAACTAACAAGGTACTCAAGACATGATATCTTTATCAAATTGGAACACCTGTATTCAATTAATCACTCCACAAAAGGCATTAACCAAAGTATGAATAACCTAATTAATCAATCTGGGAAGTTCTATAGTATTTCAAGTCTTTATATGAAAGGCAGTATATGGGAATTGGTTGAGAAAATTCTGTCATGTCCTGTAGGTTTTTTATAATTTAGCAATCCAGTTCACATTTTGAGGAGAAATTCACTTCAAGGCCCTGAGATATAATTACTAGAACAAGAGGAAGGACTCTTTTTCCCTTCTTCCCCCTGACCATATGAAATTTGAAAGCTTAAGAGATTCAGGACTCCTGTGGGCATCCTAGTACTATCCCCAGAATTACACTGAGTGAAAGTATTGTCTGCACCAGGAACCTAAGACAAATTAGATACACTGAGGAAAGTCAGCTTTAGCACTCTACAAAAGCCCAGCAGATAACTATGTCTTACCTAAGGAGAACTTCATGAGGATTCTAGTAAAGTGATTTGCCCAAGATCACGTGTCTAGTAAGTGTTAAGTGCCTGAGGTCAGATTTGAACTCCGGTCTTCCTGACTCCAGGGCTGGTACTCTATTCACCACACCATCTCGTTGCCTCTGTTTGGAGATATTTCTCAAAATATATTGGCAAATACTACAAAGGAAGAAAGGGGAAAAAAGCCCAAACAATAACAAAAATGATCAGTGGACAGTTGTAGTCAGGAAACCTGGCCTCAAATCCTGCCTCTCTTGCTTACTAACTTTGTTACGTTGGCTGGAGAGACCCCAGAACACCACCAGCTGTGGCGACTACAGAATTATCAACATAGACATGCCTAGGACAAAGTGAGATCTTAGTGCCCTACGGACTTTGGGACCAGTATTTAGGGAATGCATCGGCTTCCTCCCCTGGGGGCTAGAAGCCGCTGAGGACAAATGCATTTTGTAGTTTTCAGAGGCATCTCCAGCTCCTGGCCTGTGAACTGTAGGGAATCCAGTGTTCAGTCTTGGGGGAGTAATCGCTCTTGCATTAACCTCCCTGGATCTGGATTGTGATCTGCGGTGGAGGTCATGGGTGGGCTTCCAGCTTGCAGAAACCGAAGTTGACCCCCACACGTTCGGGGCAAAAACTCCCATCTGGCATCAAAGCCATAGTGTGGCAACAATACCAAAAGTCAAGTAATTAAGTGGCAACATTCCAAGGCAAAGGAAAGAAATTAAACAGAAAAATGAAACCCTAGACTCTTAATTTGGGGGCATAGAGTTGGAAAAGGACTGTGAGGTCAGAAGTCCTGCTCCAAAAGCCCCAGGGGAAAACATGAGTGGGTTGCAGGCCATAGAGGACCTTAAGAAGGACTTTAAAAATCAAATAAGAGAAGTGGAGGAAAATTGGGAAGGGAAATGAGAAGGATGCAGGAAAAGTATGAAATGAGGGTCAACAGCCTGACTGAGGAAAACAACACCTTAAAAAATAGACTAGCTCAAATGGCAAAGGAGGCCCAAAAGGGCAATGAGGAGAAGAATGCCTTAAAAAGTCGAATTTGCCAGATAGAAAAAGAATCTCAAAAGTTCACTGAGGAGATTCACTCCTTTAGAGTTAGACTGGAGCAAATGGAAGCTAATGACTTTATGAGAAACCAAGATGCTGTTAAGCAGATCCAAATAAATGAAAGATTAGAAGGCAATGTGAAATATCTCATGGGAAAAACCACTGACCTGGAAAATAGATCCAGGAGAGACAATTTAAAAATTATTGGACTACCTGAAAGCCATGATCAAAGAAAGAACCTAGAAATCACCCTTCAAGAAATTCTCAAGGAAAATTGCCCTGATGTTTTAGATCCAGAGGGCAAAATA
The DNA here is from genome assembly GCA_011680675.1 of Gymnobelideus leadbeateri. NCBI lineage: Eukaryota > Metazoa > Chordata > Mammalia > Diprotodontia > Petauridae > Gymnobelideus > Gymnobelideus leadbeateri. Next base: position 159,041 of record WOXC01002406.1, on the reverse strand, counting down.
GAGGTTGAAAGAATCCACAGATCACCTCCTGAAAAAGATCCCAAAAAGAAAACTCCCAGGAATATTATAGCCAGTTTCCAGAATCCCCAGATCAAGGAGAAAATACTACAAGCAGCCAGGAAGAAACAATTTCAATATTGTGGAAACACAATCAGAATAGCCCAGGACCTGGCAGCTTCTCCACTGAGGGATTGAAGGGCATGGAATATGATGATCCAGAGGGCAAAAAAGCTGGGAATGAACCCAAGGGTCACCTACCCAGCAAAACTGAGTATTTTCTTTCAGGGGAAAATATGGTCATTCAGTGGAATAGAGGACTTTCAAACATTCTCAAGGAAAAAAACAGAATTGAATAGAAAATTTGACATCCAGACGCAAGAAGCAAGAGATGCCTGAGAAGGTAATCAGGGAAAAGAAATCAAAAGGAACTTATCAAAGTTGAACTATTTACATTCCTATATGGAAAAACACTAAATGTGACTGATGAAATCGTTCTTACTATGAAAATAATGGAAGAATGGTGTATGGTCATATGAATACATATGTGAATGTGTGTGTATATGGTTACAGTTATATATGGATAGAGGGCATAGGTTGAATTTTTTTGGAAGGGAGAATACTTAAGGGATGAAGTTAAGAGGTTAGAGTGGAAAGTGGCAAGACCAGATGGGGAGAGACAGGGTAGGGTAAACTATCTCATGTAGAAGAAGCAAGGGGCAGTGGTTGCCAGGGAGGGGGAGAATAGGAAGGCAAAAAGGCAAAACCACATTCTCATTGAATTTGGTTCAGGGAGAAAATGACATACATACTAAATGGGATATCTCAACCTACAGCAGAATAGAGGGAAGAGGGAGGAGAAGAGGGATGATTGATGGGAGGGCATCCTTAGGGGGAGGGGAGGTTGGAAGTACCCACTATAGAAGAGAGACAGGATCATGTAGGGAATGGACCAGCTGGAGGGTGGGATGAGGGGTAGGGAACTATAAGCAACCTTGTACAATATATCTACCATGATAATGTTGTGCATAGCTAGACATGTACAACATATACTGAATTATTTATCTCCCCAGAGGGAATGGGTGACAAGGGAGGAAAGAAATGGATCTGAAATTCAAGGTCTTAAGATAGTTTCAAATATATATAAATACTATTATTAATACTCTTTTGCTTGTAATTGGGAGATAAGATGTGCAGGCATTGGGACACAAAAATTCACCTTCCTCTAATGGAAAAGTCGAAGGGGGTATGGGAGAAGGTGTGGGAGAGAGCAGATGGGAGGAAGCGATATCTTATGGGACTGCTATTCTGGGAGGGTGGGTAGGGGAAAAACAGGGGGGAGGAAATGATTGTAACTCAAAATCTGGCAGAAATGATGTAAACCAGAAGTTAATAAAGCATTTGTTTAAATATTTAAAAATACTTTATAAAAAGATTGCTTAAGAGGATTATTGTTATTATAAGCTCAATTCTCCTTTTCATCTGTGTTATTTTTTTCAAACCTATGAAGTTAGAATTTAGTAACAGTTAGGGCATCTACTGAAGACAAAGTTTCCTACATATCCTTTCTCTCTCTTTCTCTCTTTCTCTCTCTCTCTCTCTCTCTCTCTCTCTCTCTCTCTCTCTCTCTCTCTCTGTCTCTCTTTCTCTCTCTCTCTCTCTCTCTCTCTCTCTCTCTCTCTCTCTCTCTCTCTCTCTCTCTCTCTCTCTCTCTCTCTCTCTCTCTCTCTCTCTCTCTCTGTCTCTCTCTCTTTCTCTTTCTCCTTTTCACTTCTTTCCCCCAGTGGTATTCATCCTGCATCTGAAAATAAAGGCACAAATTATTGTAAAAAAAAAGAAAATATGACTTATCCTTCATATGTTAGCTACAATCCTGTATCTTTATTGAAAGCTTCTTTGATAATGGAAATCACACTGCTCATTCCCCTGTCCCATCTTAATCGTTATTTCTACCATGTCCTGAATATAGGTGTTCAATGAATATTTACCGAATAATAAACACAGACCTGTTGTTACTATATTATACTCTAATTCACACTTGATTACATACTATAGGAAAACTTCCCAACCATGAGATCAGTGAGATCAGTGTTTCTCAAAGGCCATGTGTGTGCTGTAGGATACCCAAGTTTCCATTAGACATGCCATGAACTGTCTGTTATAGTTACTACCTCAATACATGCTCAAGTCTCCCAATGGAATCTCACAATTCCTCTAAACACAGAATAATACCATGCCATGAATAAAAACTTTTAAGAGGTACTGAATGAGATCCATCTCAAACTATAAAACAGGCTGCCTGGGAATTCTGTGGCCTTTCCACATCTTAAGTCTTCAAAGTAAAGACCAGATGGCCATCTGCATCATCCCTGTTCAGATTCAGGATGGACTAGACAGCCTCTGAAATAATTTTCGGCTCTAGGTTTTTATTATTCTATGATATCAAAAGCAAGAAAAATCAGACTTCCCAAGGTCTCAGGGCTTGCTAGAAAAGATCACACTGGTACCCATGACTCCTGATTTCTGGACCAGAAAACTGTTTTTGTTTATACAGCAACAGACACATAGGAAGCATTCAACAAATATCTGGTCAACTTCCTGGGACTCAGTTATAAATGAGACCATAATATAAAGAGGTCTTCAGGCACTTTTAGCAACTTCTTTTGGACAAGATCCAAGGGAGAAAGACTCAGATTATAATGAAGTCAGTGGGAGATGTCGTGGTTGGTCATTTTATGTTTCTTTTTTGCCTGGTTTCAAGTCACTGTGACCCCTCCTCCCCCAACCCCTACCTTAGGCCGGCTCAAACCAATATTTCCCAAATGTGGAATGCATCAACCTCTAGAAACAATGACAGAAGAACCGATCAAAAACCAGAAGCCAATTTGACGGTGGTAGCCAAAACTACCTCTTTAATTCTTGCTTTAAAGCTTTCCATCTGGGAAAATTGCATGAGTATTGTTTGAATAGAGAAGAAAAGGATCTTGAGCCCAGGGGAAGGAAGAGGAAGAAATGGATTGCAAATTGAACAGTAACAAAGAAAACCACAATGCTTTTAAAGTTGTAAATTTTACAAAATCAACCTGCTCTCAATGATGGATAAATGGCTCCCAAATAAAGAGATATAGACATTCATTGCTTTCTGCATTCTAGCAACTACCTACCTTTCTAACCTTCTTTTGTACAGCTCACCTTTACTGTACTCTGAGTTACAGCTAAAATGCACTTGTTCCAGTTTGTATGGCAGTATGAATTGGTAAGTTTACATGGAAGATGAACCTCTCTATCGCAGCAGGTTTCTACAGAGAAGATTCTAAAAAGGCACTGAGATTCAGGGCCTGAGGGAGAAAGGGAACATCCACAATAGAAATCATTCAACAAGAGCCAGTTCCCGAAAAAACAGGTTTTTCAGACTAACGCCAACCTTCCCTGAAAAGCCCCACTGCTTGAGGAATGTTGCCCCCTTTCCCATCTCTTTCCATTTGTTCCTGTGGCAGGTGTTTTTCCTCAAAAAAACCCCTGAGTCACCTCCAAAGTCCTACTCTTTCCTCTTCCCCAACTCCTGCCTTGACTCCTGCACTACCTTCAGACACCAGTTTAAGTGGAATATTTTTAATGAAACCTTTTCTGAACTTCCTGACCCAAAGTAAAATGAAAGCCTTTGGAACTATCATAAAAAATAATAATCTAACTTCCTCCTTCATTTAAAGTGAAACTTCCAAGTCTTTTGTGATCTTTACTATGACTTCCTGGTACTTGTGCTTTTTATTTTTCTTTTTGGCTGCCTGCAGTATTTCCCCCATGACTTTATATTTTAGCAATGTCTTTCCTGGGAGTTTTTATTTTGGAGTTATTTTCAAGAGGTGACCAATAAGTACTTTCAGTTTTGGGGTGGCTAGGTGGCGCAGTGAGTAAGAGTGCCAGCCTCGGAGTTGGGATGACCTGAGATCAAATCTGGCTTCATAAAATGAGCACCCACACATAAATAATGACTAGCCGTGTAACCTTGAGCAAGTTACTTAACCCCAATTGCTTTAAAAAAAAATACTTTCAGTTTTAACTTTCACTTTTAGTCCTAGAAGATGAAAGTAGTTTTCTTATATAATTTATTCAAATATTTTATCCGAGTATGGGATTTTTTGTCATTGGTGATCCTTTTTGTTGGATTTTGTTGTTATTTTTCTATGGAAACACAATTTCTTGTCAGCCATTAACTATAGGCTTTTCAGATTAGTGGTACAAGTCAATGTTTACGTTTTGCTGGCATAGTGTTTGAGAATTCAGAATCCCCTCCACTTCATTCTGAGGCAGTGGGGTTAAAACTATAACATTGGAGGCAAAATGGTATATTGGAAAGAAAACTATCCTTAGAATAATGTAAGTCTTTGCTCTAGATCAGATATGATCTTTTTTATATGAGTGACTTTGGAAAAGTCATTTAAATTTATATTCCTCTATTTTAAAATGTCTGGTTGGTACTATCACAGTATTTCAGGGTTAGAAGGGAACTCAGATGTCAATTAGTCTGAACTATCCTTGAATAGTAATCCAATTATAGTACTTCTAACAAATGGACATTCAGTAACCAATTAAAAGGCTTAAGTGAAGGTAAACTCTCATTACTGAAGGAATCTAGTTCACTTTGAGAAAACTTTAATTTTATGAACATGTTCTTAGCAGCAAACTCAAAACTATCATTCTAAAACTTGCATACCATTGATTCTAGTTCTATTCTCAGTGGGCAAGCACAGCAAGTATAGACTGACTTCCACATTATGTGTCATTAATTAAATAAAAGCATATATAGCAAACATCAAATTTATGAAAGATGCAAAACTAGGAAGTATAGTCAAAAACTAGATGGCAAAACCAGTATCCAAAAGGACCCTGAAAAGCTAAAGCATACAATTGAACTTAATGAGTCAAAACTCAATAAGGATGACATACATAAGGGACATATATGACTAAGGCAAAAAGAAACATATCTTAATTGCTTCAATGTCCAGTTTCCTCCTAATGAAAAATCATTTGTGACTACTTTGCATATGTTACAAGGTGGGGAGGAGAGAAATGGGAGTGGGTAGATCAAATTCACCCTCCTTAATACAGGCAATGTAGTCACAAATGAATTGCCATTGGGAGAGAACTGGAAATTGAAAGAATGGGGATTTGTTTTCTTTTGCTCATGGTACTTGAATTGAACTTTGATGGGCACAAAAGTTAGGTCTTAGAGATCCTTTTCAATTCTCTGAGGTAAGATAATTCTGACGGCCCACAAGTACTAATAGAATGATATGTAATGTTTATTTAAAATATATTCCTTGCAGTATTTAACAAATTGCAATCTGGTGAAAATTGGTATTTAATAAAAACTATTTATTATTCCTTCTGAGCACAAAAATACTACAATACTATCAATCTATTTTGTCAGTTTGAAATTGTACCTTTTAAAATTACTAACATCTGTTTACTTGTTTCATTAAAATAGTGTTATCACTGAAATGGTACACATTCTAATTGACTAATAAGGCAGGGTTTAAAAAAAGATAATTAAAGCTGTACAGCTGAATCAATTCACCAAGGCTCATTTGTTCATTGTCTACAATTTTGCCACATTTCACATATCTCTGACTTTCAATAGATACATTTCCAAAACTATGCATATCAAAGTATCAGGTTCTATAGAATTCTAGGAGAAAACATAAGGGATAAATCTAAATTGATATTTTATCCATTGATATGTGTTGAAGGGGAACCGTGTAGGGTTAGGAGAGATTCAAACAGTAATCATAGTTGATATTCAAGCTTGACAAGAAAGAGACAGACAGTAAGACAGAGATGAGGAAGAAAAGCAGAAGACAAAAAAGATAGTAAAAAAGAATATGATGAATATGATATGAAGAAGACTGATGATGAGAAAGAAAAAGGATGAGGTGGAGGAAGAGAAAGAGAAACAGGTGGAATATGAGAAGGAAGAGGAAAAGGAGAAGGAAGGGTAGAGTTGAAGAAGAATCAAGGAATTAGGATTTCTGTTGGGGCCTGGGCTTTGGCGACAGATATTGGGAACAGATTGACTTCAACATATTGATTTATACATATACATAATGAACTAGTAGGTATACATAATTTTATAAGTACATAGATATAGATAGACAGAAAGAGTCGTGTGTGTATATGTATATATACTTACATTTAAAAACTACATATTAAGGTTTAAAACTACACTAAGACTTTTCAAACAGTCTGTGGATAAAGAGATAGATAGATAGATAGATAGATAGATAGATAGATAGATAGATAGACAAATAGAGTTAGTAATAGAGGCATGTAGAGTTTATTATCTAGCTAGATAACTCTAGTTAGATATCTTTGCATGTCTGTGTCTCTAGATCTACCTCTGTGTGTATGTGTGTGTGTGTATGTGTGTGTTTGTACACATCTATATAATGTATGGAAAGATATATATGTATAGATATAGATTAAATATAGATATTTAGAAGTTGATGTAAAACCAGGACCTACATGATCACAACTACAAAACACTTCTCACACAAATAAATTCTGATCTAACTAATTGGAAAAATATCAATTGCTCATGGCTAGGTCAAGTTAATATAAAGAAAATGACAATTTTACCCAAATTAAATTATATATTTAGTGCCATATCAATCAATTTACCAAAAAAACTGCTTTATAGATTTAGACAGAATAGTAAAAAAATTTATTTGGAAGAATAAATGGTCTAGAATACCAAGGGAATTAATGCAAAGAAATGCTAAGGAAGGTGGACTAGCTATACCAGGTTTTAATCTGCATTGTACAGCAGCAGTCATCAAAACTGCTTGGTACTGGCTGAGGAATAGAGTAGTGGATCAATGGAATATATTGAATGCATGATATCCAGCAGTTAATGAGTATAATAATCTATTGTTTGATAAACACAAAGACCCCAGTATTGGGGATAAGAGTGCACTATTTGGTAAAAACTGCTGGGAAAACTGGAATATAGTATGGCAAAAACTGGGCATAGACCATTATCTAACACCATATACCATAATCAAGTCTAAATAGGTGCATGATCTAGGTATAAAGGATGATATTGCAAGCAATCTGGGAAAGCAAAGAATAGTTTACCTGTCAGATTTGTGGAGAGGGAAAGATTTTATGACCAAAGAAAAATTAGAGAGCATTATAAAATGCAAAATGGATAATTTCAATTACATTAAATTGAAAAGCTTCTGTATAAACAAAGCCAATATATCCAAGATCAAGATGGAGGTGGAAAATTGGGAAACAATTTTTCCAACCTATGTCTCTGAAAAAGTACTCATTTCTACAATATATAGAGAATTGAGTCAAATCTATAAGAATTCAAGTCACTCCCCAATTGATAAATGGTCAAAGGATATGAACAGGCAGTTTTCAGAGAAAGAAATTAAAAATATCTATAAGCATATGAAGAAATGCTCTAAATCTATATTGATTAGAGAAATGCAAATCAAAACAACTCTTTAGTACCACATCTCACCAGTCAGATTGGCTAAGATGACAAAACAGGAAAATGACAAATGCTGGAGAGGATGTGGGCAAATTGAATCATTAATGCATTGCTGGTGGAATTTTAAACTTATCCAACCATTCTGGAGAGCAATCTGGAATTATGCCCAAAGGGCTATAAATAATTTCATACCCTTTGACTCAGCAATACCACTTCTAGGGATATATCCCAAAGAGATCATAGAAGTGGGAAGTAGACCCATATGTACAAAATATTTATAGTACCTCTTTTCATAGTTGCAAAGAATTGGAAATTAAAGGGGTGCCCATCAGTTGGGGAATGGCTAAACAAGTTGTGGTATATGCATGTAAAGAAATACTATTGTAATACAAGAAACGAAGAGCTGAAGGAGTTCATATTTACCTGGAGAGGCTTATACAAACTGATACTGAGTGAGAAGAGTAGAACCAGGACAAATTTGTATACAATCAGACACAATATATGTGTGATGACCAACTATCAAGGACTGGACTCTTCTCGGCAATGCAGAAGTCAATCCCAAAAGACTCATGATGAAGAGAGATGTCTACATCCAGAGAAAGGACTAGAAAAAACTGAGTTTGAATCCGGATTGAAGCAAACTACTTGATACTTTTCTTTTCATTGTTTGGTTTTATTTCCTCTACCATTTTTTATTCCATGTAGTACAATACACCTTTGTAACCTGACTAATGTCAATTGTGAAAGTATTTGCAAATCATATACTGGACTATATGCTGTCATAGAAGGTGGGGGGAGGGAGGGAAGGAAAATATGAAACTTAAGGAACTATGGAATTAAATCTTATAAACTGAAAATAAACAAATTAATTAAAAAAAAGAAGTTTGGGGTGGCTAGGTGGCGCAGTGAATAGAGCGCCGGCCCTGGAATCAGAAGGACCTGAGTTCGGAGCCGGCCTCTGACACTTAATCCACACAAACAAAAACCTAGCCGTGTAACCTTGGGCAAGTTACTTAACCCCAATTGCCCTAAAGGGGCGGCTAGGTGGCGCAGTGAGTAAGAGCGCCGGCCTCGGAGTTTGGATGACCCGAGATCAGATCCGGCCTCAGAAAATGAGCACCCACGCATAAATAATGACTAGCTGTGTAACCTTGAGCAAGTTACTTAACCCCAATTGCTTTAAAAAAAAAAAAAAAGAAGTTGATGTAAATATACAGTGCAGATATATACATCTACCTTTATCATCTATCTATGTCTCTCTCTCTGTCTCTCTCTCTCTCTTTCTCTGTCTGTCTCTCTCTCTCTCTCTTTCTCTTTCCCTCCATCCTCATAGTATTACTCCCTTTGAGATAAATGCTCTAATTTGCATTCATAGTGGTGGCATGTGGGTAATGAGAAGGCGTGGCTAATGCCTCAAATTCTAGAACTGCTCTCAACACTATCTCAGGAAGACCTATTTGTTTTCCATTAACCATCACCAAGTAAATCCATTTAACACTTAGAAGAGGTATTTATTCAAATATCAAAGCAAGAAGAGTAATTACAAAGTATCCTCCAAATTTTCAAAAAAAAAAAACTCTCTTTCTTAACCAGTAGTAAAGTGTTTTATGATTATTACTTTGAAATATAGTTTAAAATCTGGTTCTGCTATGATATATCCTTAACATTGTTTTTTAATTGATTCCATTTATATTTTTGATCTCAAGTTCTTGAAGATTAAGTTTGCTATTATTTTTTCTAGTTCTATAAAATTACTTGCTGGCCTGCACACCCGGGAGGGCAGCGACGGTGGCAGCGGCGCAAGAAGCTGCAGATGCGCTGGGGTCCCCACGAAGGGGACGCGCAGCGCTCTTTGGAGATACAAGTTGCGTGGGGTATGCGTTAGCAACCATAAGCTCTGGATATTTCTGTTCCAAGAGGGAGGCAAACAGGTGAGGCAATATGAAGTCCAATCCTGCCATCCAAGCTGCCATTGACCTCACTGCAGGGGCTGCAGGAGGGACTGCGTGTGTGATGACCGGGCAGCCTTTTGACACAGTGAAAGTGAAGATGCAGACCTTTCCCAATTTGTACAGGGGCCTAGTAAACTGCTGTGTAAAGACATACACCCAAGTGGGCTTTCGAGGCTTCTACAAGGGGACCACCCCCACACTTATTGCCAACATTGCAGAGAACTCTGTCCTCCTCATGTGCTATGGTTTCTGCCAACAAATCGTGAGGAAGATAGTTGGAGTGGAGAAGAATTCAAAGCTGAGTGATGTGCAGAATGCAGCCGCTGACTCTTTTGCTTCCGCTTTTGCTGCCCTGGTGCTGTGCCCCACAGAACTGGTGAAGTGTCGACTACAGACCATGTATGAAATGCAGACATCAGGGAAGATAGCAGAAGGCCAGAATACAGTATGGTCAGTAGTAAAGGGCATTCTTCGAAAGGATGGCCCTCTGGGTTTCTACCATGGACTCTCCAGCACTATACTCAGGGAAATACCTGGATATTTCTTCTTCTTTGGTGGCTATGAACTGAGCCAATCATTTTTTGCATCAGGAAGATCAAAAGATGAGCTAGGGCCCATCCCTTTGATGTTAAGAGGTGGCTTTGGAGGCATCTGCCTCTGGATTGCTGTGTATCCAGTTGACTGTATCAAATCAAGGATCCAAGTTCTTCCTATGTCTGGAAAACAGGCTGGCTTCATGGGAACATTTGCAAGTGTTTTGAAAAATGAAGGGATAGGAGCCTTATATTCTGGACTGAAACCTACTTTGATCCGAGCTTTCCCTGCCAATGGGGCCCTGTTTTTGGCGTATGAATACAGTAGGAAGTTGATGATGAGCCAGTTTGAAGCCTACTAAAGTATCTTGGTGGAAGTGGAAATGGATCAAAAAACTGCTGCTGTTCATCTCTAGGTTTCACTGAGTATGGAGACCAATGTAGAATTGTTCTAACTTCATAGGACTTTTTCCTTCCTCTTCCTACCTCCCCTGTCATTTCCCCAAAGAACCTAAGTTGTCCATCCCCTAGTTTCTGCTAGTGTTCTGTCTCTTCTTCTAACCAGGAATACACCCAGTGAGCTATAAGTCTCCCCATGTGAAGCTGTCTTGAAAATGGCTTCAGATGGGTCCATGGACACTCTTAGCATCCCCCTGCCTGTCCTTGTCTTTGGAGAGTGAATAGTGGGAGGACTTGAAGTGAAGGATGTAGTTTGGCTTTTTGTCTTTAACTTAGACTTCCCTGGAAAAGACCTAGGGCTGATCATGTGTTAATATAGCATTAAAAGTGGATCAGAAGAAGTTGTAAATAATTATTTAAATAACACACTTTGAATTTGTGGCTCCTTTTTCAAAAGTACCTATTAAAATATTCTGAGCAGTCAAAAAAAAAACTACTTGCTAATTTGATTAGTATGGCATTGAATAAATGAATTAAGGGAAGAATTGATATTCATATCATATTGGCTTGTGCTATCTATGGATAATTAATATTTCTCCAATTGTTTTGATCTGTTATTATTTGTGTGAAATGTTTTGTAATTATCCTCATATTGTTCCTGGATTTCTGTGTCAGGTAAACTCCCAAGTGTTTTACAATATTTTCAGTTATTTCAAATGTAATTTATCTTCCTGTCTCTTCCTGCTGAGGTTCGTTGGTAACATTAGGAATCCTGATGGCTTATGAAGATTTATTTTTTATCCTGAAACTTTGCTAAATTTGCTAATTGTTTGTTTTAAATTTGTTTTAAATTTGTTAATTGTTTCAATTAATTTGTAAATGATTCTCGAATGTTCTCTGAGTATACCATCATATTATCTGCAAAGAGTGATAGTTTTGTTTCCTCATGGGTTTTCTTTCTCTTTTTAAGTCAAATTAACCAAGGGTTTATTTATTGTATTTTTCCATAAAACCAGCTCCTAATTTTATTTAGAAATCCCTTTCTTTAATTTTAATTATTATTAATCTCTCCTTTTATTTTCAAGACTTCCCTTTGGGTGTTCATTTGGTGATTTGTTTCCTAGATTTTTTTCTTTGGAAGTTGAATGTTCAACTAATCTATTATTTCTACATTTTATTGATATACATGTTTATATATATATATATATATATATATATATATATATATATCCCTTTTTAATGCTTTTGTTAAGTAAAACAAATTTATGATATGCTTATATATTGTTTCATAATTGTCTTATTCTTTAATATAATTAGTCATTATTTCTATGATTTTTTTTCTTTGACCCACTTTAAAATTATTTATTTTCAATAAATAATTTGACCCACTTTAAAATTATTTATTTTCAATAAAAAAATCTATACTTCTGTGGCCCTTTATTGAATGCATTTTTATTGAATTACTGTAAGAACAAGGCTGAACATAATATCTCTGATTTTCTGCATTTGTTTTTGAGATTTTTATACCCTAAAAAATGATCATTTTTGAAAACTAACATGTACATCTAAGAAAAGGTATAATCACTTCCAATCCCATTCTGTTTTCTCCAGGGGATCATCATATACAAACTTTTGTAAGATTCTATTCTTTGCCTTAACTTATTCCTTAATTAGTTTAGGTTATATTTATTTAGCTCTGAGGGGGAAAATTTGAGGTTTTTCTTTGGCAGAGTTTTACTATTTCCTTCTATAATTCATTTAACTTTTTTTTTAATATGAATGCTGTGCCATTTGGCACAAATATGTTTACAATTGATACTGTTTCATTTTCGTTGGTATCTTTTAACAAGATATAGATTCCCTGATTATCTCTTTTAATTAGGGCTACTTCTGCTTTTGTTTTCTTTGAGATCATACCACACTGAAGTTTTTTTTTTTTTTAACTTTGGTTGAAGCATAATGGAATCTACTTAAGACCTTAATTTTAATTCTTTGTTTTTCTCTCTTTCAACTTTTTTGCTTTGTTTTAATTTTTATTTTGGGAAAGAACCTGTTGTTGGAGTATGATATCTAATCCATTTTAATATATGATTCCATTTTTTAGGTAAATCCATTCCATTAACATTCAATTTCTGATCATCAACTGTGCATTTGCCTATCCTCTATTTTCTTCTATTTATCTATCCCTCTCTCTCTTTTCAGCTTTTCTTTTTTGTAATAACCATGGCCTTTCTTTATTTGCTTTCCATTTTAACACCCCCAATTCTTCATATTTATATCCAACTGAGTGTGTCTGTGTATGTACACACACATACAACCACATTTGTGTCTGTTTGTGTGTCTATTGCCTCTTTGGACCAATTTACATGTAAATTAGAGATTTAGATTGTTACTCACCTCACCATCATTTCCCTCTCCTGTAAAACTCCTTCTTGGACTCTGCTAGGAGAGATAACTTCCCCATGTTTTTACTTTAACTTCTCCTAGTACATTACTTTTCTTGCCAATATATTAAAAAAATCCCACAAGCTAGAAGCATTTTCAATAAGATTGGGGATGAAACAAAGATGTCCATTATCACCACTGTTATTCATTGTGGTTCTAGAAATGTTAGCTTTAGCAATGAGAAGAAAAAAGTTAGCATAGAAAATAGAATAGGCAGAGAAGAAAAAAAAAGCTAACATTCTTTGCAGATGGTATATTTAGAGAATCAAGTAAAAACTACTTGACATAATAAATAATTTTAGCATAATTAAATAATTTTAGCAAAGTCTTAGGATGTAAAATAAAATCACACAAAACCTCAGCACTTCTGTATATTACTAACAAAGCCCAACAGCAAGAGATAGAAAGAAAAATGCCCTTTAAAGTTACTGGTGAGATTATAAAATATTTGGTAGTCTACCAGCCAAAAGAAACTCAGAAACTATATGAACAAAATTACAAAATACTTTTCACACAAATTGTCAGATCTAAAAATTTGAAAAATATCCATTTCTCATGAGTAAAATGACCTAAATACTAAAAATGACAATTCTACCTAAATTAATTTATTTATTCAGTGCCATTCCAATCAATCTACCAATAAAATATTTTATAGAGCTTGAAAAAATAATATAAAAACTCATCTGGAAGAACAAAAAGTCCAGAATATCAAGTGAATTATTGAAAAGAAATACTAAGGAAAATGACCTGCCCATACCAGATCTTAAATTGTATTATTATAAAGCAGCAATCATCAAAACTACTTGGTATTACATAAGAAATAGAGTGGTGGGTCAATGGAATAGGTTAGGTAAATAGGACACAGTAGTCAATTGCTATAGTCATGTATTGTTTGATAAACTCAAAGACTCCTACTTCTGGTATTAGAACTCACTATTTGACAAAAACTACTGGGAAAAACTGCAAAATAGTGTTACAAAAACTAGGCATAGACCGATATCTTTCCCTGCATACCAAAATAAAGTCCAAAAGGGTACATGATTTAGATATAAAGGTGAAACTGTAAACAAACTGGGAGAGCAAGCAATTTATTTAGAACAGAAGATTTTATGGCCAAAGAAGAGAGAGAGAACATTATGAAATGCAAAATGGATTATTTTGATTACATTAAAATAAAAAGTTTCTCCCTCAAACAAAGACAAGGCAACCAAGATTATGAGGGAAGGAGAAAATTAGGAAAAAAATTTACAACCGGGGTCTCTGATAAAGGTATCATTTGTAAAATATATAGAGAACTCAGTCAAATATATAGGAATAGGAATCTTTCCCCAAGTGATAAATGGTCAAAAGATATGGAAAGGCAGTTTTCAGAGGAAGAAATTAAAGATATCTATAGTCATATGAAATGTGTTCTAAAGCACTTTTGATTAGAGATATGCATATCAAAACATCTCTTAATATCACATTATACATTTCAGATTGGTTAACATGATAAAACAGGAAAATTATAAATGTTGGAGATGCAGGAAAATCAGAAAACTAATGTATTATTGGTGAAGTTGTGTTTTGATCCAACCATTATGGAGAACAATTTGGAGTCATATCCAAAAGACTATAAAAATGTGCATACCCTTTGACCTTTCAATACCACTTCCAATTCTATATCCCAAAGAAATTATAGAAATGGTAAAAGAACCACATGTAGAAAAATATTTATAGTAGCTCTTTTTCTTGTGGTAAATAACTGGAAATAAAAGGGATGCTTGTCAACTGCGGAGTGGCTGAACAAGTTGTGGTATATGAATATAATGGAATACTATTGTGCTATAAGAAATGATGAGCATTAGGTCTTCAGAAAAAAAAAAAACAGTAAAGACTTCTATGAGCTGATGCATAGTAAAGGGAGCAGAAGCAGGAGAACATTGTATACAGTCACAGTTACATGGTACAATGATTAACTTTGCTAGACTTGGCTCTTCTCAGCAACACAAGGTTCTAAGACAACTCTGAAAGGTTCATAATGGAAAATGGCATCCACATACAAAGAATGAATTAGAGAGTCTGGGAAGTGCAGAGCCTAGATGGTGGAGTAGAAAAAGCACTTACACAGTGCTCCAGCCCACACCACTTCAAAATTATGTAGAAGGGAGACTATGAACTATCTCTGGAGCTCCAGAACCCACAGAATGACACAGAGAAACCAAACTCCGGAGGAGGACAACCCTGCAGCCCAGAAGGGAGTGGCCAGCACAGCAATCTGGGAGCCCAGTCCAGGACCTCATGAGGCTCGGTTTTAGCCTGAGGGCAGCTGGACCAGTAGCAGGCTTGAGGGACTCCAGAACACTAGCAGCTGTGGCTTTTCCAAAATTAACAACACATATATGCCTAGGACAAAGTGAGAGGTTAGTGCCCTATGTACTTTGGGACCAGTCTTCAGGATTGTGAATGCTTCTTCTCCTGGGGGTGAGAAGCCACTATGGAGCCATGGCACAGCCACCATTTTGCAGCTTCAGTTGCAGCTTCAGCTCATGGCCTGTGAATTGTAGGGGGAACCAGTAAGCATTCTGTGGGGTAATCGCTCTCCCTTTAAACTTCTTGGATCTGGATTCCAGTCTGGGGTGGATGTCTTGGGGTATGTGTGCAGCTTACCAGAGTGTGTGGGGGCTTGGGGGAGGACACACAACTAATACCTCTGGCAGATGAGAAGACCCCAACATTTGGGAGAGAAGTTCTGCTGTGTGGGTGATTCTTGGTTTTAATACCAGCTCCTTTGATGTCCAGAATATCATATTCCATGCCCTTCTTTCCCTCACTGTAGAAGCAGCAAGATCCTGTGTTATCCTGATTGCTTTTCCACAGTATCCAAATTGTTTTTTCCTGGCTGCTTGTAATATTTTCTCCTATATCTGGGGATTTGGGAACCTGGTTATAATATTCCTAGTTGTTTTCCTTTTGAGATCTTTTTCAGGAGGTGATCTGTGGAGTCTTTCAACCTCTATTTTGCCCTATCATTAGAAATATCAGGGCAATTTTCCTTGAGAAATTTTTGAAGGATTATTTCTAGATTCTTTCTTTAATTATGGTTTTCAGGTAGTCCAACAACTTTTAGATTATCTCTCCTGGATCTATTTTGCAGGTCATTGTTTTTTTCCCATGAGATATTTCACATTGCCTTCTATTCTTTCATTTGTTTGGATCTGCTTAACCCCTTCTTGGTTTCTCATAAAGTCACTAGCTTTCATTTGCTCCAATTTAATTCGGAAGTTATGATTTTCATCACTGAGCTTTTGGGATTCTTTTCCCATCTAGCAAATTCAGCTTTTTCATTAAACAAATGCTTTATTAACTTCTGGTTTACATCATTCATTTCCACCAGATTTTGAGTTACAATATTACCTCATTTTTTCCCTACCCACCACCCCAGAATAGCAGTCCCACTAGATATCCCCTCATAAAATCTGCTCTCTCCCATATTTTCTACTATACCCTCTTCGACTTTGCCATTAGGACAAGGTGAATCTTTGAGCCCCAATGCGTGGACATCTTATGAAATATTTAATTTTAAACTTTGATTTACAGATCTATTACCTGCCTCCCTTGTCACCCACTCCCTCTGAGAAGATATGCAATTCAGTATGTGTTGTACTTGTATAGCTATGCCAAACATTACCATAGTAGATATATTATAAAAGACTGCTTATATATGCCTCCCACCCATCTCACCTCCCACCTGATCCATTCCCTACTTTGATCCTTTCCCTCTTTGAAAGTGGGTGCTTCCAACCTCCCCTCAACCTAGAATGCCCTCCCCTTCATCATCCCCCCTCTCAGCCCACTTTCTCCTACTCTTCTGCAGGGTAAGATATCCCATATAGTATCTATGTGATTCTCTCCTTGAGCCAACTTCAATGAGAATATGGTTTTGTCTTTTTGCCTTCCTCTTCTTCCCCTCCCCTGCAACTACATCCCTTTGCCTCTTCTACATGAGATAGTTTACCCTACTTTGTCTCTCTCCATCTCCTCTTGCCACTTTCCTCTCTCACCTCTTAACTTTACCCCTTAAGTATCATCCCTTCCCATCAAATTCAACATGTGCCCTCTCTCCATGTATACCTGTAAATAAATAAATATATATATATATATATATATATATATATATATATATATATACACACACACACACACTCCAATTCACATAGTATTCATATGCCTATATACCCTTCTTTAGTTATTTTCATAAGGAGAAAGGTTTCATCAGACACAGTTATTGTTTTTCCATGTAGAAATGTAAATAGTTCAACTTTGATAAGTTCCTTTTGATTTCTTTTAATTGATTACTTTCTCAAGCATCTCCTGCTTCTTGTGTCTGAATGTCAAGTTTTCTATTCAATTCTGTTTTTTTCCTCAAGAATGCTTGAAAGTACTCTATTCCACTGAATTACCATATTTTCCCCTGAAACAAGATACTCAGTTTTGTTGGCTTCAATCCCAGATCTTTTGCCCTCTGGAATATCATATTCCATGCTCTTTGATCCCTCAGTGTAGAAACTGCCAGGAACTGTGCTATTCTTATTGTATTTCCTCAATATTGAAATTGTTTCTCCCGGAATGCTTGTAGTATTTTTTCCTTGATTTGGGAGTTCTGGAACCTGGCTATAATATTCCTACGAGTTTTCCTTTGGGGATCTTTTTCAGCAGGTGATCTATGGATTCTTTCAACCTCTATTTTACCCTCTGGATCTAAAACATCAGGACAATTTTCCTTGAGAATTTCTTCAAGGATTATTTCTAGGTTCTTTCTTTGATCATGGCTTTCAGGTAGTCCAATAATTTTTAAATTATCTCTCCTGAATCTGTTTTCCAGGTGAGTGGTTTTTCCCATGAGATATTTTACATTGCCTTCTATTCTTTCATTTGTTTGGATCTGTTTAAGAGCATCCTGATTTCTCAAAAAGTCACTAGCTTCCATTTGCTCCAGTCTAACTCTGAAGGAATGAATCTCCTCAGTGAGCTTTTGAGATTCTTTTTCCATTTGGCAATTTCACCTTTTTAAGGCATTCTTCTCCTCATTGCCTTTCTGAGCCTCTTTTGCCATTTGAGTTAGTCTATTTTTAATGTGTTATTTTCCTCAGTCAGTCTGTTGACTGTCATTTCATACTTTTCGTGAATCTTTATAATTTCTCTTCCCAATTTTCTGCCACTTCTCTTATCTGCTTCTTAAGGTCCTCTATGGCCTGTAGCCAGCTTGTATTTTCATTTGGGGCTTTTGGTGCAGGAGTTCTGACCTCACAGTCCTTCTCCATGCTTTGATCCTCTTTGCCCCTAAAATATGAGTCCAATGTTGAATTTTTCTGTTTATTTTCTTTCTTTTGCCTCGGCATGTTGCCACTTAATTACTTGATTTTGGGGCATGTTGCCACAGTAGTACTCTGCCACCAGACAGTAGAGCTTTCATCCCAAACATGGGGACTTCACAACTTTCGCAGGTTGGCTGGCCTCTGTTAAGCCTCCACCCACTCTGGCAAATTGGATATCCACCCCAAACCTCCCCACCAGACCGCAATCCAGATCCAGGCAGTTTAAAGCAAGAGTGTTTAACCCCCAGACTGACTGCTGGATCTCCCTCCAGTTCGTAGACTGGAGTATCAATACTGGATACTGCAGTATCAACCACTGATACTGCAACTTGGCTTCTGTGCTGTTTCTTCAGCAGCTTTTCGCCCCCAGGGGAAGAAGCCAACGCTTTCCCCAAATACTGGACCCAAAGTCCATAGGGCACTAACCTCTCACTTTGTCCTAGGCATAGTTGTGCTGATAATTCTGGTATTGCCACAGCTGCTGCTGTTCTTGTGTCCCTCCAGCCAGCTGCTGGCCCAGCCACCCTAGAGCTAAAACCTTGGCTCACAGGGGCCTGGACTCAGCTCCCAGAGTGCTGTGCTGTCGGTTACCAGTGAGCTGTGCTGCCTGTTCTCAGCACACTGTGCTCTCTGTTACCTGCAGGGCTGCTGGGAAGTCCTTAGGCGGAGGTTCGCTTCTATGTGTAGTTCTGTGGGTGCTGGGGCTCCAGAAGTTGTTCAGAGACCCCTTTTACATTGTTTGGACGTTGTGTGGGGCAGAGTGCCTTGGAAGTGCTGTTTCTACTTTGCCATCTTGGCTCCACCCCCCAAATTCTCCTTTTTAAGGCATTCTTCTCCTCTTTGCCTTTTTGAGCCTCTTTTGCCAGTTGATTTAGTCTATTTTTAAGGTTTTATTTTACCCAGTCAAGCTGTTGACTCTCATTTCGTACTTGCATTGTTCTTATTTCTCTCCCCAATTTTTCCTCCACTTCTCTTATCTGCTTCTTAAGATCCTCTATGGCCTGTAACTAGCTTGTATTTTCATTTGGGGGCTTTTTATGCAGGTTTTCTGACCTCACAATCTTCTTCCTCTTCCATGCTTCAATCCTCTTTGCCCCCAAATAGGAGTCAATTGTTGAATTATTCTGCTTATTTTGTTTCCTTTGCCTAGGCATGTTGCCACCCAATTACATGACTTTGGGGCTTGTTGCCACAGTAGGACTCTGCCAAGAGCCAGGGAAGCCTCTGTCCCAAATGTTATTTTTGTTGTTTGTTTGTTTTCAGCTGCTTGAGGTATTAGTTGGGTGCTCTCTCTGACGCCTCAGCACTCTCTGACAAGCTGGTCACATACCCCAAGACCTCCACCCCAGTCACCAATCTAGATCCAGATAGGTTAAAGCAAGAGCGCTGAACCCCCACTCCCAGACTGGTCACCAGTCCCCCTGTAATCCACAAGCCAGGCGCTGAAGCTCCACCATGGTGGGCTGCACTGAATCCTCTGTGGCTTCTCACCCCCAGGGCAGGAGGCTGAGTCACCCTCTCTTCTAGTCCCAAAATCCATACTGAACTGACCTCTCACTTTGTCCTTGGCCTCTATATGTTCATAATTCTGGAAATGCCACAGCTGCTGGTGTTTTGGACCCCTTCCAGCTGGCTGCTGGTCAGGCTGCCCTGGCGCTAAAACCTTTGGCTCAAGAGTGTCTAGGCTTGCCCCCAGATTGCTGTGCTGGCTGCTCCCTGCCTGGCTGCCAGGCTGTCCTCAGGTGGAGATTAGCTTTTCTGTCTCATTTTGTGTTTTCTGTAGCTCCAGAGTTTGTTCAGAGTCCCCTTTTATATAACCTGGGAGTGGTGTGGGATGGAGTGCAACTGAACTGCTGTTTCTACCCTACCATCTTGTCTTTGTCTCCTGAGCTCTGATTTTTTTCATCAGGGGTGTTTGAAAGTCTTCTATTTCATTAAATATCTTTTTTTTCTTTTTATCCATAATGCTCAATTTTGCTTGGCAGATTATTCTCTTGTATATTAATGTTTTTTTTTATTTTAATCTTATTTTATATTTTGTTTTTTTCCCAAGTACATATAAAAACAATTTTAACATTTTTTTTTCTCAAATATTGAGTTCCAAATACTCCCTCCCTTCCCCACCTGATTGAGAAGGCATACAATTTGACATAGGTTGTACATGCAAAATACATTTCCATGTAAGTCAATCTATGAATGAAAAAACAGACACAAAAACAAGAAGAAGAAGAAGAAGAAGAAGAAGAAGAAGAAGAAGAAGAAGAAGAAGAAGAAGAAGAAGAAGAAGAAGAAGAAGAAGAAGAAGATGGAGAAGTATCTTTCATCTGCATTCAAGCTCTACCAGTTCTTTTTCTGTAGATAGACAGCATAAGTCCTACAGAACTGTCCTGGATCAATCAGTATTGCTGTTTCTGTGTACAATGTTCTGGTTATGCTCATTTCACTTTGCATCAGTTTATGTAAGTTTATGTTTTGTTTTGTTTTGTTTTTTTCAAATGCTTCATTGATTTCTGGTTTACTTAATTTCTGTAAGGTTTTGTCTTACAAATTTTCTCCCTATTATTCTTCTACCCACCTCCACAAATTAGCAGTCCCCCAGGATATCCCCTCCTCTTATTTCCCAGTTACATGTAAAATAATATTAATAATAGCATATATATATATATGTCATAGATTATTCTTAATTGTAATCCTAGCTCTTTTGCCTATTTGGATATAATATTCTAAATCATCTGTTTTTTTTTTTTAATGTTGTAGCTACTAAATCTTGTGTAATCCTGACTATGACTCTAATATTTTAATGGGTCATTTTTGTTGTTTGAAGCATTTTCTCTTTGACTAAGGAACTCTGGAATTTGGCTATAATATACCTGGGAATTTTTCATTTTGGGATCTGTGAGGTGGTGATCAACAGATACTTTCAATTTCTTTGCCCTCTTTCCTAGGATGTTAGGACAATTTACCTTCATAATTTTTTAAAATAGTTCTTTGATCATGGTTCTCAGCAGTCCAGTGATTCTTAGATTATCTGTCCTTGACCTACTTTCTAGGTCATTTAAAATGAACTGATATACTTCACATTTTGCATTTTTCCCTTATTTTGACTTTGTTTTATTATTTTTATTTTTCTCATGGAGTCATTAACTTCTACTTGTCCAATTATAATTTTTTCTAAAGAATACTTTTTGTAGTGAGATTTTATACCTCTTTTTTTCCATTTAACCAGCTGTGCTGTTTTAGCAGTCATTTTCATTCATGGAGTTTGGTTCCTTATTTACCATTTTGCCAGTTTTGTTTTTTTAAGGCTTTTGGGGGTATTTTTTTGGGGGGGGGGTATTTTTTATGTTTGCCACTTCTTTTTTATGTTGTTTGCCACTTGTATTTTTTTATGTTGTTTGCCACTTCTTTTGTTTTGAATAATATTTTTATGTCTTCTAGAAATTCTTGTTGGGCTTTTGAATGATTCACATTTTTGGAGTCTCTGCTGCTCATTGTTTTATATCATTTTCTTCGTCTGAATTTATCCTTCATCTGCTCTGTCACCATAGTAGATTTTTATGGTCAATTTCTTTTCTTTTATTTTTTACTCATTTTTTCCAGCACATTTTTTGACTTTGAATGTTATGTTAAAGTTGAATTCAGTTACCATCACAGGGGCTGGGATGAGAGAGGTGCTCTTTTTCCAGTTTAGGATTTAGTATTGCTTTTTTCAGAAATAGTTCTGGAAGTTTGTAGGTACTTCTAAGGTAGTATGATGTCATGAGAATTATGAACCATCCCTGCTCTCTTCTTCTGAACTGTCGTCATGACCCAGAAAGTGCCACTTATCCCTTGGCCCCAGAATCAATACTGCTTGGCAGATTCCTTCTTCCCTTGGGATAGTAAGCAATACTGTTGCACAAGACCTCTGCTCCTTCATGACTGAAAGTTATCTTCTTTACCCCTAAACCATGACCCCAAAGTGGGTATAAGTAATTGAACAATCAAACAGCATCTAATCCTGAAAATAGTGTCAACACGGGGGGGGGGGGGTGTTCCCTGTAATCACTCCTTACTGTCTCTGTCTTGAGACCTTCTAAATTTGCCATTGCTATGATCACCATCACCAAGTTCTGTCACTGGTATTGCATCCACTTCGGATTCAGACCAATTATATCTACCCCAGTGTCATATATCTTTTCTTCCAACCTTCTAAGTCTCCTTGGGCTAGAAGAATGTCTCACCCTAATCTTTCGTTGGCCCTGCTGTTGAAGAATTTTATTTGACTCCTTCTTTTAAAAACATTTGAAGAGAATATTGAGAGAAGACAAATGTAGTGTTTACTCTGCCATGTTGGCCTCTGTCACCCTACATTGCCTTGCATTGCAAGTAATGATTTAGCATTTAAGTACTGATTAGAAAAGAAAAAAAGTGCAAAAATACTTTTATGATAAGCATAGTTGACTATAATGTTTCTCTTTCATAACTTGATAAAAATGACTGAAAACAAAAAATAAGGAAATTAGAGATTTGAATGCTATTTTGAAATGACTCAGTTTTATAGGCTTTTGCCAATTAGTGAGAATATCTTAAAATTTAGTTACATTTCATTATTTTACCTTTTATACTCAACTGATTACATGATAGTACATAAAGAACCCATAAATGTAAAAATAGGTTACTAAATGCAATCTTTATAGACATCTCTACAAAAAATAATAATCAGTTATAAGAATGAATGGAATTAACAGATTGAATTAAAGACCAAAGAAAAATTGGTTTGAATTGTAAGTGGGTAAAAGCATAAATTGCAAATCAATTGATAATTATTTTAAAGATACTTATTACAGTGAGTCAAACAACCAAAATACAAAAAATATAGCTACTACTTAGATATACATTAACAATAGGGTATGGGGAGGAAACATATTAATTTGAGGATGAAATAAATGTTATAAAGTAACAAATTCATCCATAAAACAAGTACAAAGGAAGAAATATTAAAAATTAATGGTGAAACAAAATTCAAAATATACTTTAGAACTGAAAAACAAACTTGAAATATTTCATAAGAAAATTAGCAAGATTGATGATAGTTCATTTTTTTTTTTTAAAGCAATCGGGGTTAAGTAACTTGCTCAAGGTTACACTGCTAGTCATTTGATTTATGCGTGGGTGCTCATTTTCTGAGGCCGGATCTGATCTCGGGTCATCCAAACTCCGAGGCCAGCGCTCTTACTCACTGCGCCACCTAGCCGCCCCTTTAGGGCAATTGGGGTTAAGTAACTTGCCCAAGGTTACACGGCTAGGTTTTTGTTTGTGCGGATTAAGTGTCGGAGGCCGGCTCCGAACTCAGGTCCTTCTGATTCCAGGGCCGGCGCTCTATTCACTGCGCCACCTAGCCACCCCCGATGATAGTTCATTATTAAATAAAAACTAAAGGACATCGTAAAAAAGTTAATTAGTACTGTAAAATTCACAATTAGTAAAGGAAAGGCAAAATAAAATTATTAGCAAACAAATTATACGTAAGAAAACTTAATTTTTAAATGAATGAAAAATCTATAAAAATTAAGTGTCAAGCAAAAACAAAACATAAACTAATTTACTTTTCCCTCTTAATATGTAGTGAAGATTGTGATTCTCTTATATTTGTCTCATATAATTATTATTATTAGGAAGGACCATTGCTCCCTTTTCACTGCCAAGTTGGTGTCCTACAAAGTGTAGCTAATAGGGAAGATGTGAAGATTCTCCCTTTGGATATTTGCATTAAGGGCAGCTATGCTAAAGGGGGAAACAATTAAAATGTAAATTAGAATAGATAGATTGTCTTTTGTCCTGCAATAAACTACTTTGCCTTAGTCCAATGAGGTTCTACTGATTTTCAAGACTATGCTAATGACAATTATTTCATTCAGTAATCCATACTACACTGATCATAGAGAATGATATGATTGCAATGTCCTCTTACATTTGAATTTATATTTATTTGAGAGAAACTTAGTTAGTATCTTTCCAATTTTTATCTCCAAACAGACCATGGGCAAAATGTTGTTCTTAGCACAATAGGTCTTTGGTATTTTTCAAACTTTTTTTTTTAATTAAACAAATGCTTTCTTAACTTCTGGTTTACATCATTCATTTCCACCAGATTATGAGTTACATTTCCCCCCATTTTTTCCCTACCCACCACCCCAGAATAACAGTCCCACCAGATATACCCTCATCCAATCTGCTCTCTCCCATATCTTCTTCCATACCCCCTTCGAGTTTGCCATTAGGGCAAGGTGAATCTCTGGGCCCCAATGCCTGGACATCCTATGAAACATTTAATTTTAAAATTTCAATTTTCAGATCCATTCCCTTCCTCCCTTGTCACCCACTCCCTCTGAGAAGATAAGCAATTCAGGATGTGTTGTACATGTATAGCTATGCAAAACATTACCATAGTAGATATATTGTAAAAGACTGCTTATATTTCCCTCCCACCCATCTCACCTCCCACCTGGTCCATTCCCTACTTTGATCCTGTCCCTCTTTGATGGTGGGTACTTCCAATCTTCCCTCCCCCCAGAATGCCCTCCCCTCCATCATCCCCCCTCTCATCCTCCTTTCCCCTACTCAGGAGAGTGGGTGAGGTTAAGATATTCTGTTTAGTATGTATGTGATTCTCTCCTTGAGCCAACTTCAATGAGAATATGCTTTTGCCTTTTTGCCTTCCTGTTCTTCCCCTCCCCTGCAACTACTTCCCCTTGCCTCTTCTACATGAGATAGTTTACCCTACCCTGTCTCTCTCCATCTCATCTTGCCAATTTCCTCTCTCACCTCTTGACTTCACCCCTTAAGAATCATCCCTTCCTTGGGGCAGCTAGGTGGCGCAGCAAGCAGAGCGCTGGGCCTGGAGTCAGAGGAACCTGAGCTCTGATCTGGCCCCAGACACCCAACACACAAAAAAAAAACCCAGCCTTGTGACCCCAGGCAAGTCACCCAACCCCAATTGCCCTCCAAAAAAAAAAAAAAAAGATTCATCCCTTCCCATCAAATTCAACCTGTGCCCTCTATCCATGTATACCTGTGAATATATGCCATGTAACCTTCTTCAACTATTTTCATAAAGAGAGAAGTTTCATCAAAAAAGTTATAGTTTTTTCATGTAGGACTGTAAATAGTCCAACTTTGATAAGTTCCTTTTGATTTCTTTTCCTTGATTACCTTCTCAAGCATCTCTTGCTTCTTGTGTCTGAATGTCAAATTTTCTATTCAACTCTGGTTTTTTCATCAAGAATGCTTGAAAGTCCTCTATTCCACTGAATGACCATATTTTCCCCTGAAACAAGGTACCCAGTTTTGCTGGGTAGGTGACCCTTGGGTTCATTCCCAACTCTTTTGCCCTCTGGAATATCATATTCCATGCCCTTCTATACCTCAATGTAGAAGCTGCCAGGTCCTGTGCTATTCTGATTGTGTTTCCACAATATTGAAATTGTTTCTTCCTGGCTGCTTGCAGTATTTTCTCCTTGATCTGGGAGTTCTGGAGCCTGGCCATAATATTTCTAGGAGTTTTCTTTTTGGGATCATTTTCAGGAGGCAATCAGTGGATTCTTTCAACCTCTATTTCCCCCATTGGGTCTAAAACATCAGGGCAATTTTCTTTGAGAATTTCTTGAAGGATGATTTCTAGGTTCTTTCTTTGATCATGGCTTTCAGGGGGTACAATAATTTTTAAATTATCTCCCCTGAATCTATTTTCCAGGTGAGTGGTTTTTCCCATGAGATAATTCACATTGCCTTCTATTCTTTCATTTGTTTGGATCTGTTTAATAGTATCTTGATTTCTCATAAAGTCACTGGCTTCCATTTGCTCCAGTCTAACTTTGAAGGAATGAATCTCCTCAGTGAGCTTTTGAGATTCTTTTTCCATCTGGCAAATTCAACTTTTTAAGGTATTCTTCTCCTCATTGCCTTTCTGAGCCTCTTTTGCCATTTGAGTTAGTCTATTTTTTAAGGTGTTATTTTCCTCAGTCAGGCTGTTGACTGTCATTTCATACTTTTCTTGCATCTTTTTCATTTCTCTTCCTAAATTTCCCCCCACTTCTCTTATCTGCTTCTTAAGGTCCTCTATGGCCTGTAGCCAGCTTGTATTTTCATTTGGGGCTTTTGGTGCAGGAATTCTGACATCACAGTCCTCCTCCATGCTTTGAGCCTCTTTGCCCCTAAAATAGGAGTCCAATGTTGAACTTTTCTGTTTATTTTGTTTTGTTTGCCTACGCATATTGCCGCTTAATTACTTGATTTTTGGGCTTGTTGCCACAGTAGGATTCTGCCGCCAGACAGGGGAGCTTCCACCCAAACGTGGGTTTTTCACAACTTCTGCCAGTTGGGTGGCCTCTGTAAAGACTCCACCCACTCTGGCAAGTTGGATACCCACCCCAAACCTCCCCCCCCCCAGACCACAATCCAGATCCTGGCAGTTTAAAGCAAAAGCAATTAACCCCCAGACTGATTGCTGCATCTTCCTACAGTTCACAGACCAGGAGCTAGAGCCACTACTGAAGCTGCAAAATGGCTTCTGTGCAGCTGTTTCTTCAGCAGCTTTTTGCCCCCAGGGGAAAAGCCACGTGTTCCCCAAATACTGGTCCCAAGGTCCATAGGGCACTAACCTCTCACTTTGTCCTAGGCATATCTGTGCTGATAATTCTGGAATCGCCACAATTGCTGGTGTTCTGGGGTTCCACCAGCCGGCTGAAGGCCCGGCCGCTCTGGGGCTAAAACCAAGGACCTGGGCTTGGCGTGCTGTGCTGCTGTCTCTCAGAGCGCTTCGCTGGCTACTTCCTTCGGGGCTCCTGGGCTGTCCTCAGCAGGAGGTTAGCTTCTCTGTGCCGTTCTGTGGGTGCTGTGGCTCCAGAAGTTGTTTGGAGTCCCCTTTCACATTATTTGAAATTTGTGTGGGGCAGAGCACACTGGAAATGCTGTTTCTACTCTGCCATCTTGGCTCCTACAGCTTTTTGGTCTATTTTTTGAGGGACCTGGGTGGCACAGCATATAGAGTGCTAGATATGAACACAGGAAGAATTGAGTGCAACTGTAGACTCAGGCATTTACCGGCTTTGTGATCCTAAGTAATTGTTTAATTTCTGTTTGCTTCAGTATCCTCATCTCTAAAATGGGGATAATAATAGCACCTACCTCCCATTGTTGTGAAGATGAAATAAGATAATAATCATAAAGCACTTAACTCAGTGCCTGCATATAGTAAGAACTATATGAATGATTATGATGGTGATAAAGATAATAATTATTATTATTATCATTATTATTATTATGTTATAACACTAGTAATTAGCAAAATTGAACTGGAACCCAATTCTTTAATTTCTGAGTCAAGGCCCTTTTGATTACCCCTTCTCCAACTACTTCATATCATGGGCTGTTTGATGTCTAAAACTGGTATTAATTGAATAACGTGGTGTGATGATAAGTAAACTACAGGTTTTACTGGATCAGATGCTGAGCTTCAAATTTGGAAGACCTGGGGTTAAGTCTTGCCTCATAAACTTAATAACTCCATGATATCTTGCCAGCCACAGCTTCTCTCAGTCTTAGTATCCTAATTTGAATAACAAGGAAAATAGTAACAAATACTTCATAGATTTGTTTTGAGTTTTATATAAGATCACATATGTTAAGTACTGTGTAAAATATAAGCTTGGGGAAAATCACCTGTTTCTTAGTTCGTTTGTTTGTTTGTTCGTTTTCTCAATAAAATGACAAGTTTGACCAAGAAAATTTTGAATAGTATAAAGAAAATAATATTGCAAATACTATATTTCTAGACATGAAAATATATTCTACAATTTCTGAATTCTCTTAAAACTATATATCATATATTTTATATATATTATATATATACATATATATATATATATTATATCTACACTATTTCTCCATCACTCCTTTAATATAATTTAAGGAGTTTAGATAGTACCAGGGATTTCAGAATATAATGAGAAAAATATTTTTAGTCAGGTAGACTTTTAACAATCTTTAAATCTCATCATAAATGCCATTCCTTACCATAAAGGAGTATAACTGTCTTTGAGTAAAAAAATAAACTGAAGGGAATATGGTTTATATTTTATTTTTTCTAGAGAAATGTACAGTGAAGATCCTTCTTAGATATTCTGCAAAGCTACTTACTTTTCATACAACTCCAGTTCAGCTCTCAATACCTTTTACCAGGACTATTTACAATAGCTTCCTACTCAGTGTCCTTGTCTCTAATCCTTATCTTCAAAGCAATTTTCTTAATGTCCATATCCTGCAAGACCAACTCTAATTGCTTTTTTGGGGATTGAATACCAATTCCTCAATTTGGTATGTTAAAACATTCACAACCTGACTCTTACCTATCTTTTTAGTCTTATAAAGCAGAATGCCCCTTCATGTATTGAATGGTCCAACCAAAGTGGTCTCTTGCTGTCCTGACTCAACTTTGCCTAGACTGTCAGCCATTCATGGAATGCACTGACCTCTCACTTTTACTTCTTAGAGGATTCCCAGATCTACATTTCTAGCTCCAGTGTCTCTTCTGAACACAGTCCAACATCACGGATTGTCAACTGAAAATTTTAAAATGGATGTTCTAGAAATCACTTAAATTCAATATATACAAAGCAAAACTTGTTTTCTCCTTCAACCTCCCACTCCCACCTTTGCTGAACTTCCCTATATCTTTCAAGGCAGTCATTTTTTCTTCAATTCTGTCATGTTTGTAATTTAGGAATATCCTTGACACTTCATTTTCCTCACCTTGTGAGATGCAAAACTCTTGCAACCCCAATCTCTCCATTTCTGTCTTTGCAAAACCTCCTGCATTCACATCATTTATGCCACCACCTTCCCTCAGACTTTCATCACCTTTGATGATGAATTATTGTAATAGCTTCCTATTTGATCTCTTCCTCAAAGTTTTCATCTTCCTTATAGCTACTAATGGAATTTTCCTTAATTACATATTTGACCACATCTTATCCCTACTAAGTATAGATTAGTGTTTCATATTTTCTCTTGGATCAAATATAAATTCCATTGGAGCTTAAAACCTTCATAATGTTGTCCCAAACGTCTTTCTAATATCACTATACGTTTTTTTTTTATTTTGTATTTTTATTTATTTTGTTAAATATTTGCCAATTAACATTTTATAAACAAATGATTTATTAACTTCTGTTTTACATCATTCATTTCCCTCAGATTTTGAGTTACAAATTTTCCCCCGTTTTTCCCCTACCCACCATCCCAGAACAGCAGACCCACAAGAAATTGCTTCTTCAAATCTGTTCTCTCCCATAACTTCTCCCATGCCCCCTTTGACTTTTCCATTAGAGCAAGGTGAATCTCTGTGCCCCAATGCCTGCACATCTTATCTTCCAATTACAAGCAAAAGAGTATTAATAATAGTGTTTATATGTATTTGAAACATTTACTTTTAAGACCTCAAATTTCAGATCAATTCCCTTCCTCCCTTGTCACCCCTTCCCTCTGGGAAGATAAGTAATGCAGGATATGTTGTACATATCTAGCTATACAAAACATTACTATAGTAGATATATTGTACAAGGCTGCTTATAATTCCCTTCCACCCATCCCAGCCCCCACCTGGTCCAGTCCCAACTTAATCTTGTCCCTCTTCTATAGTTGGTACTTCCAACCTCCCCTCCCCCCAAAAATGCCCTCCCATCCATCATCACTCCTCTCATCCCCTTTCCCCCTATTCTGCTGCAGGTTGAGATATCCCATTTAGTAAGTATGTCATTCTCTCCCTGAACCAAATTCAATGAGAATGTGGTTTGGCCTTTTTGCCTTCCTATTCTTCACCTCCCCTGCAGCCCATGAGATATTTCACATTGCCTTCTATTCTTTCATTTGTTTGGATCTGCTTAACGGCATCTTGATTTCTTGTAAAGTCATTAGCTCCCATTTGCTCCAGTCTAACTCTGAAGGAATGAATCTCCTCAGTGAGTTTTTGAGATTCTTTTTCCATCTGGCAAATTCAGCTTTTTAAGGCATTCTTCTCCTCATTGCCCTTTTGGGCCTCCTTTGCCATTTGAGTTAGTCTATTTTTTAAGGTGTTGTTTTCCTCAGTCAAGCTGTTGACACTCATTTCATACTTTTCCTGCATCCTTCTCATTTCTCTTCCCATTTTTTCCTCCACTTTTCTTATTTGATTCTTAAAGTCCTTTTAAGGTCCTCTATGGCCTGTAACCCACTCATATTTTCCTTTGGGGCTTTTGGAGCAGGATTTCTGACCTCACAGTCCTCCTCCTCCTCTATGCTTCCAACCTCTTTGCCCCAAAAAGAGGAGTCTAATGTTGCATTTTTCTGTTTAATTTGTTTCTTTTTTCTTGGCATGTTGCCCCCTAATTACGTGACTTTTGGGATTATTGACACAGTAGGACTCTGCCACCAGAGAGTAGAGCTTCAGTCCCGAACGTGTGAGGGGACAACTTCTGTTTCTGGCAAGCTGGATACCCACCCCACAACCTCTACCCCAGACCACAATCCAGATCCAGGGAGGTGAAAGCAAAAGTGATTACCCCCCAAGACTGATTGCTGGATCTCCCTACAGTTTGCAGGCCAGGAGCTGGAGATGCCACTGAAAACTCCAAAATGGCATGTCTCCTCAACAGCTTCTAGCCCCCAGGGGAGGAAGCTGACTCTTTCCCCAAATACTGCTCCCAAAGTCCATGGGGCACTAACCTCTCAGTTTGTCCTAGGCATGTCTGTGTTGATAATTCTGGAATCACCTCAATGGCTGGTGTTCTGGGGTCCCTCCAGCCGGCTGCTGGCCCGGCCGCCCTGGGCCTAAAACCCGGCTCATGTGGACCTGGGCTCAGCTCTCCAAGCGCTGCCCTGCAGGCTCCCAGAGTTCTGTGCTGGTCCTTCCTGCAGGGCTGCTGGGATGTCCTCAGTGGGAGGTTAGCTTGTCTGTGTCGTTCTGTGGGTGCTGGGGCTCCAGAAGTTGTTCAGAGTCCCCTTTTACATAGTTTGCAGGTGATATGGGGGGAGAGTGGCTTGGTCATGCTGTTTCTACTCCGCCATCTTGGCTCCACCCCATCACTATACATTTTAATAATAATAGTAATACAAATAATAATAGCTAACATTTATATAGCACTTACTAAGTGCAAGGCACTTTACAATTATTATTTCACTTCACCCTTACAGCAAACCTTGAAGGTAGTTGATATTATTATCATCCCTATTTTACAGATGTGTAAATGGAGGAAAGCAATTAAGTGACTTGCCCAGGATCACCCATCTATTGTCTGAATAAGGATTTGAAGTCTCCCTAAACCCAGGTCCAACACTATCCACTATGGCACTTAGTTAATATACAGACAAATTAGAATCTGTCCTTTTTATCACACATGACATAACTTCTGTCTCTGGGTATTTATGTTGGTCTCTGCATGTTATACACACAAACACATACATACATACACATATATATGTATACACACCACATATATATGTATGCTTAGAATTCACTTTTTCCGCACCTCTGCATCATCGATGACCATCAAGCTTCAGCTCAAGCACTATATTTTATGTAATGGTTTTTGATCCCTCAAGTTCTATAGTTCTCCCTCATTAACTATCTTATATTAAACTACCTTATGCTCTGCATATTTTGTACATATATTTAATATATATGCATATTGTTTCTTTACATAAATTTAAGTATGTGTTTTATGTACTGCCTAGACAACGTGTAATGAAATGAAAGCACCAGTGGTATATTGCCAAATACTGGTTCGCCCAATTGTAAGCAGGCCTCTCCTAGTATTGTTAGATCTGACCTCTTTTAGTACTTTAAAAATTCCAGGTAGAACATTTTCCAGAATTTACAAATGATAGTGTGTCTACAAAAAATGATCCTATATACTTCATTTTTCTTTCTACTGCCCAAGATGTGGAATAGTTAAGCATGTAGTCTTCTAGGTTAAAGATTATCTCATTTGAAGGATGAAAATAATAGACTTTTGTAAGTCCTGGTGGCCTTTATTCTTCCCAATTCTATCCCTGCTACTAGATATCCATCTGAAACCAAGTAAAAGAAATTTTAGATGGCTCTATTGGGGCTTCAGTAAATCCCTTATCACATACACATAAATACACATAAATACACATACACATAAATAGCACCCTTTTACTATTTCCATGACATCACTCAATAAGATGATGAAAATAAAAAAAAAAGACAAAAAAACAGAGGGGAGTGTTTTCGCTCCTCACATATCAATCTTTATATCTTAAATTTTTACATGTCAGTATCTTCTTTACTAATTTAGTTTTTCAAACACATTGCTTATTATGCAAGCT
This sequence comes from Gymnobelideus leadbeateri, assembly GCA_011680675.1. Taxonomy (NCBI): domain Eukaryota; kingdom Metazoa; phylum Chordata; class Mammalia; order Diprotodontia; family Petauridae; genus Gymnobelideus; species Gymnobelideus leadbeateri. The sequence continues at coordinate 126,493 of WOXC01002406.1, read as the reverse complement.
TGGGCAGAACTTTAGCATTTTTAATTTTTAAAGGAATTTCATTTTATCACTTTCAAGTATTCTTCTAGAAATGCCAAATTGTTGTAGCTGACAAAAAGGAAGAAATCCAGTTCACACATGCATAGAGGGAGCTAAATAGATCCATATAAATTGGAGAAGGCATTGCTTTTTGTTCAGAAATACCAAGGAAGTAAAAGTGCACAGATATTTCATGGAAGAAAAATAACTACACAGATAGTTCATTTGAAGAAATCTCTGAGCAATTGCTACCTGTACTCAGCTTAATTAGTTGGAGGTCATAAAAATCAGCATCACAGACTCTGACACTTCTGGAGGTCTGATTCGGAACACTCTTCTCAGACTATCTGAGAGATGTTACTGTAGACTAATAACTGGCATTTCATAGCCAAGTTATGTTTTTTGTCTGATAGGAGTCAGGGGAAGAGGATTATAGGCCTCTTCGAAATCTATTGAAGGAAATGGAATATATCTCATAATATTATTTTAAAATAATTGAAGGAAATGCTGAATTTCATTTACAAGCCAATAAAAATAAAGTTGTATTTTTTCCCCATTCATGAGCCCTCTATACACTGATGTGTGAATCCAAGGGTAACAACCCACATCACAGCCATCCATAACTCATATAGGACTATATGTCACAGGGAAATTTTTGCTTTGATTTCTGTTTCCTAAATTGTTTTATTGCATAAACTTTTGTTGTTTGCCCATCGATGACTGACAAAGTGAAAATGTGTCACATCAAACATTCTTTGTAGAGCAAGGACATCTCATTATGTAAGTTCTGTGGTCTTTATTTAAAAAATTAAAGAATAACAAAAATGATAACTTAATCAGATTTTGAGGACTGACAAATGGTAATGAAGATCTTGCCTGGGAGTATAATGATGTTCTGATGTCTCTACTCTCAAGGAACAATACTTAGAGGAGTGCTTTCATAATTTAGGGGCTCAAATTAAATTATATTATAGGATATGGAAGTAGAGAATATTGTGGATCTATTAAACAAAATCAGACTTTGTAGTGAACCATATTCATTCATATGTAAATAATTCCTTGAAAATATATTGCTCTGTAAAGTACATTAAATGTGGTCTTTAAGATCTTTGGGTTTTTTCCCCTAATGTTTACTTTTAACTTTATCAGACCATTCATGTGCTCTTAACATACAAATAAACGTTAGCTTTTTCCATTTTATATGGTCACAAATTCTAATTTGTTATAATTTGATTGAATGAAATGTTAAATTTTTGAAAATGTTTCTATTAAACATAATTCTTCTTATAGTTTTAGTAGGAAGTATAATTTGGACTTAAATACATTCTGATCTTTATAGGCATTGCCAGAGCCAACAAAGCATAGCACAATTATCCAAACAGATTTCAATTAGTCTTGGTGCCAGTGCTTGGAGTGCTTAGCAAAGAAGAGCAGATGTTATTAGAATCATGTGCTTCAGTGGGTGTGTTTCTAGCTTTGGGTGAATAAATAGGTTCATTTGCCATTGGCTTTTAGGAAAAGAATGTCAGTCTTTGAATTGATTGATTGTTAGAAATGAAATAATCATTTGTTTTTGTTTTTTTTTTCCAGAATCAGAAGCCTGGATATTAACTGTTCTGGCTGCTATTAGAAGACAACAATGATGGCCAAATGCTGTATTAATTAACTTACCTATCTTCACTGCTATGTTCTTGACCCTGCTTCTACTGCAGATGTTTTCTTTCAATGAATGTCAATACCCCTGTTCTTGTTTTGTTTGCAGCATGGCAGATGCTTTCAGATGAAATGAAAGGGTCCTGTGATGTTTTTGTTTTTAAGTACTGCTTATACAAATGCACATTACCTTTTCAGCCCCAAAGAAGAAGGATTTCAGTGGGAGATAATTGAATAAACCTTTTATATATTTTCAATATGTCATATCATTTCTAAATATTGATAGAAAGCATGGCTATTTTGTTCTAAACAGATAAGAAAAATCTACCATTCTACAATGTCATTACTTAGAATCCATTGTATTGTTGTAGGTGGCTTTTTAATAGATATTTCATATCCTGAAAAAATTTGAATACCTATTTTATTTAAGGATAATGAAAAGCTATCCATCATTGGAATGTTTTGTTTTTCTATCTTCCACCTGAGAAGAAAACTTTTTTTTCTTGTTGTGGTATGCTTTTTGTCTTAATTATAACTCAACCTGACCTAACAGCAATGAAACTTCTGTAAAGAATTTCTCTATTTTCTATAAAGCTCATAGAGTACAAGGGAGGAGTCTTATAGTTCAAAATAATTATATGCTGAAGATGAGAAGTAAAAGGAAGAGACATGAGCAAACGGACTGAGTTCTAGCAATAAAGCCCACCCTGGCACATGTGGAAAAGAGGATTAAGAAGAGAAAAAATTTAGATGAGAAAATAAAAGATTTAGGGGGACTAGTAGAAATGAAGGATTTGGAAAAGTGTGGAGAATGGGTAAAATGTCCATAGTATCAAATATTTAGAACCAGCAGGATCTTAAAAGGTTTTCTACCTAAAGGGCAGTTGGGTGGTTTTTGTAGTCTGAAGGTATTCTGCTCTTTATAATGTCAGGTATATCTGGAATGGAGAAATAAATTCAAGCAAAATTTCAGTAAAGAATTACATCATGTTACTATGAAGAATATTGTCATTTCAGTTTAAGATGGTTCCATCTACAGATCAGCCAATTAGTCAACAAGCATTTATTAAATAACTACCATGTGCCAAACACTATATTGTGGATAGAGAAGCAAAAACAAAATGCCCCATGCCCTCAAGCAATATGTATACTCCTGAAGGAGACTATATATATATACACCCTCACAAATACATATACATGTGTGTCTTTGTCTCTGTGTGTCTCTGTGTGTATATGCATATGTATATATGTATGCATATATGTAAGTATATACAACATATACAAGAAATCGTTTTTGAGGGAGGTATTGCCAGGTTCATGGATAAAAAAAGGGCATATAAAAAAGAGCATATTACTTGGTCAATTTTTTTTAAAGAAATATTCACAGAGGTAGATGTGAGGAGAGAGGATCTTACAGGAATGGGGAACAATGAATTGAAAGGCATGGAGAGAATGACAGGGGTGGAGCCAAGATGTCAGAAAGGAAGTAGTAACTTCTCTAAGCTTGTCCATGAATCCTGTCACTAAACCTTAAAAAGTGAATCTGAACATATTCTGGAGTGACAAAACCTACTAGGAGACAGAGTGTGGCAGAATCCAGCTCAGGAAAATGCCCAGTGTGTCTGGACAGGGAGAGTGCAGAGCACATGGGGTATGCACAGCTCAGTCTTAAGAGCACACAAGCAGACTACACCAGAGAGAGAAGAAGCCCCAGCCTGCTGACTTACCAAGGACAAATCGAAGTCATCTGCCCATCATCTCATGAGGGGAAAGGAGGAATCATTGGAGCCAGGTAGGAGAGTGCTTGGGCCCCCAGTGGAGCCAGTAGCTTCTCCGGCAGCTATCGGCCCCCAATATGGAAGTTTAGAAATTGCCTGCCTGTATATGCAGGGGTAAAATGGCAAAGTAAATTCTAGTTGCTCAGATCCTCCCATCCCTCCTTCATGAAGTAGAAAACCCAAAGATAAGTCTCACGCCCAGATTGAAATCCCAAGTTACTGGAAATAGCCTCAGTCTTGGGAGTCTTCAAGAAGGGGTGTAACTGAGACAGCCAGGAGTCTGAAGAAAAGAGAGGGAGGGGTCCCAACAAGCCCCACCTCACCTGACCAGCAAAAGCCTGACAGACCTATAGTCCAGGGGAATAGAGGCAGAAATCTGAAGTGGCCAAACCCCCCTCCTACACAGACTAGGCTGTGCTCATCAGCATACCTCTCTGAGATTCCTGCCTTAGCCAAAAACTAGACACCAAGAGGCTACAGCATTCAACATCAAAGACCAGGCCCTTAGCTCACAGCCTGAGAAATTAAGAAATAGGAAATCAGAATGTGAAGGGAAGGAAGTTAAGAAGGAGAAGGGGAAGGCAAGAAAATTGATCTGAGCTTATAATGTCGGTCAAGAACAACCAAATACAGAGGACAATTTGGACTCTTTACCTACACCTGAAACCACAGAAGGAAATATGAACTGGTCTCAAGCCCAAATAGCATTCTTGGAGTTACTAAAGAAAGATTTTAAAGACCAAATCAGGGAGGAAGTTACCAACTTGGAGAAACGTCTCAGTGAAGAAAACAAATCCTTAAAAAGTAAAATTAATGAAGTAATTTGAATACCTCCCTAAAAGAGGACTTTCAAAAACCAACTGAAAACTATAATTCCCTAAAAATTAGAATCAATCAAATTGAAACTCAGAACTCTATGATGTACCAAGAGTCAATCAAAAAAAACCAAGATGATTGAAAAATTGGAAGAAAATGTAAAATATCTTACTGGAAAAAAAAAAAAAAAACTGACCTAGAGAACAGATCCAGGAGGGATAACTTAAAAATTATTGTTCTACCAGAAATCCATGATGGAAAAAGGATCCTAGACAACATCCTACAAGAGATTATCAAAGAAACTGTCCTGAAGTCCTGGAATCAGAAGATAAAATAATTATCAACAGAATTCACCAGACTCTACCTGAAAGAGATCCTAAATTGAAAATTCCAAGAAATGTAGTAGCCAAATTCCAGAATTACAAGATTAAGGAGGAAATACTGCAAGAAGAAACAATTCAAATATCATGGAACTAAGATCACACAGGACCTAGAAGTTTCTGTATTAAAAGATCGGAGGGATTGGTATTTGATGTTTCGAAGGGCAAGAGAACTAGGACTACAACCAAGGATTAACTACCTGGCAAAACTGAGCATAATCTTTCACAAAGAGATGGTCATTTAATGCAATAAGGGACTTCCAGACTTTCCTGATGAAAAATCCAGAGCTCAATGGAAAATTTGATCTCCAATTACAAGACTCAAAGACATAAAAAGGGAAACAAGGAAAACACAGACTCACACATACCTATATGCACACACCCACACTCATGCACACATACATATAACTTGGTATGCAACAAGAGCAAAATGTTCACATCCCTATATGAGGAACTGATTACTGTCAATATTGAAATTTTTATAATTATTATGACCTGCAAAAGGGTTATACATAGAGAGTGTGGGTATGAAGGCAATAACCAGAAGATTAAAAAAAAAAAAACCTATTAAGGGTATCAAAGGGACTGTAATGTGATAAAAGGAAAGGATGAGATAGGAAAAGGTAAAATACGCTATTCAAAGAGGCATAAAATGCATTATAGTAGAGGGGAAAGAAAGAGGGAGAGGAAAACATTCAAACACTATTATCACTGTTTCTGGTTCAAAGACGGATCAACTTAATCAGTAAAGTTTCACATTCTAATGTGAATAGACACATAAATTCGTTAAATAAAAGAAAGGGGGTAGGAGTAGGAGCACTGTTTGAAATTTACTTTCATTGGTTTGGTGTCAAATGGGGAGTAAGTTACTCTGATAACTATAAAAACTTATTGTGTCCTATAGGCAGTAGGAGGGTAAGGGGATGTTAAAAAGGAGGAGTCTCAAGGGAGGTATTATAGGGGAAAGAAACAGTAGTAAGGGGAGAGGGTAGGTTAAAAATGGTGTTCACTGGTTGGGAACACTGAGGGAGGGGGCAGTGAAAAGGGAAAACTTCAAGGATGGGAAGGGAGAAGGAAGAAAAAAAGCATAAGCAGCAGAGGGAATAGGATGGAGGGGAAGAGACAAATAGTCATCATTACTGTGAATGTTAATGGGATGAATTCTTCCATAAAACAGAGCCTGATAGCAGAATGGATTAAAAACCATAATCCCAAAATATGCTGTCTACAAGAAATGCATTTGAAACAAAGGGATACCCACAGGGTAAAGGTAAAAGGCTGGAGTACAATTTATTATGCCTTAGCTAAAGTAAAAAAAAAAAAAACCTGGGGTAGCAATCCTTATCTCAGATAAAGCAAAAGCAAAAATTGATCTAATTAAAAGGGATAAGGAGGGAATCTATATCCTGTTAAAAGGCACCATTGAAAATGAAGCAATATCATTACTTAACATGTATGCACCAAGTGGTATAGCATCCAAATTCCAAGAGAAGTTAAAATAATTAGAGGAAGAAATAGATAGGAAAACTATACTAGTGGGGAACCTTAATCTCCCCTTTTCTGAACTTGATAAATATAACTTCAAGATAAATAAGAAAAAAGTTAAGGAGGTGAATAGAATTTTAGAGAGCCTAGATATGATGGATCTTTGGAGAAAACTGAATGGGGATAAAAAGGAATTTACTTTCTTCTCAGCAGTGAATGGTACATACTCAAAAATAGAATATGTACTAGGGCATAAAACCCTCACAATTCAGTGCACCAAGGCAGAAATATTAAATGCATCATTCTCAGATTATGATGCAATAAAAATTATATGCAGTAAAGGGCCATGGAAAGATAAACTAAAAACTAATTGGAAATTAAACAATTTAATCCTAAAGAATGAGTGGGTCAAACAAGGAATTGTAGAAACAATCAGTAATTTCATTCAAGAGAATGATAATAATGAGACAACATACCAAAATTTATGGGATTCATTAAAGGCAGTTCTTAGAGGAAGTTTTATATCCCTGAGTTCATACACGAATAAATTAGAGAAAAGGGAGGTCAATGAATTGGACATGCAATTGAAAAAGCTAGAAAAAGAACAAATTGAAAATCCCCAATTTAGCAATAAATTAGAAATATTTAAAACCAAAGAAGAGATTAATAAAATTGATATTAAGAACACTATTGAATCAATAAATAAAACTAAGAGCTGGTTTTATGAAAAAACCAATAAAATTGATAGAGCCTTAGTCAACATGATAAAAAATGAAAGAAGAAAACCAAATTGTGAGAATCAAAAATTAAAAGGGTGAATACACCTCCAATGAATAGGAAATCAAAACAATAATTAGGAATTATTTTCCCAATTGTATGCACACAAATATGACAATCTTAGTGAAATGGATGAATAATTACAAAAATACATGTTTCCCAGATTAACTGAAGAGGAAGTAAATTACCTAAATAACCCCATCTCAGAAAAGGAAATCAAACAAACTATCAATTAACTCCCTAGCAAGAAATCTCCAGGGCCTGATTGGTTTACTAGTGAATTCTATCAAACATTTAAAGAACAATTGATTCCAATAGTCTACTAACTAATTGGGAAAGTTACTGAAGAAGAAGTCTATCAAATTCTTTTTATGACACAAATATGGTACTGATTACTAAATCAGGAAGAGATAAAACAGAGAAAGAAAATTATATACCAATTAACCTCATGAATCTAGATGCCAAAAAATTAAATAATACATTAGCTAAAAGACTACAACAACTTATCAGAAGAACAATACACTTTGATAAGGTAGGATTTATTCCAGGAATGCAAGGATGGTTTAATATTAGGAAAACCATCAGTATAATTGAGCATATCAACAATAAAACTAGCAGAAACCACATGATCATCTCAATAGATGCAGAAAAGGCTATTGACAACGTACAACATCCATTCCTATTAAAAACACAAGAAAGTATAAGAATAAATTGAGACTACCTCAAAATAGTAGATAGCATCTATTTTAAACCATCATCAAGTACTATATGCAATGGGGTTAAACTAGAAACATTTCTAATAAGATCAGGAGTGAAACAGGGGTGTTCACTTTCACCTCTCTTATTCAATCTGGTACTGCAAACGGTAGCAGTAGCAATTAGAGAAGGAAAAAAAAATCAAAGGAATCAAATTAGGAAAAGAAAAGACCAAACTATCACTCTTTGCAGATGATGATATACTTAGAGAATCCTAGAGAATCAAGTAAAAAACTACTTGAGGCAATAAATAAATTTGGCAAAGTTTTGGGATATAAAATAAACCCACATAAACCCTCAGCATTTCTGTATATCTCTGATGAAATTCAACAGCAAGAGATAGAAAGAGAAATCCCATTTAAAGTCACCGCAGACATTATAAAATATTTGGGAATCTAACAGGCAAAACAAACCCAGGACCTATATGATCACAACTACAAAACACTTCTCACACAAATAAAGTCAGATCTAATTAATTGGAAACATATCAATTCCTAGTGGCTGGGTCAAGCTAATATAATAAAAATGACAATTTTACCCCAACTAAATTATATATTTAGTGTCATCCAAATCAATTAACCAAAACACTACTTTATAGAGTTAGATAAATAGTAACAAAATTTATTTGGAAGAAGAAATCATCTAGAATATCAAGGGAATTAATGAAAAGAAATGCCCGGGAAGGCAGACTAGCTATACCATATTTTAATCTGTATTAAAGCAGCAGTCATCAAAATTGCTTGGTACTGGCTGAGGAGTAGAGAAGTGGATCATTGTAATAGACTGGGCACATGAGATCCAGCAGTTAATGAGTATAGTAATCTATTGTTTGATAAACCCAAAGAACCCAGTTTTTGGGATAAGAATGCACTATTTGACAAAAAAAACTGCTGGGCAAACTGGAATACAGTATGGCAGAAATTGGGCATAGACCATTATCTTACACCATATACCAAAATCAAGTCTAAATGGGTGCATGATCTATTTATAAAGGGTGATACTGTAAGCAATCTGGGAAAGCAAGGAATAGTTTACCTGTCAGATTTGTGGAGAGGGAAAGACTTTATGACCGAACAAGTATTAGAGAGCATTATCAAAAGCAAAATGGTTAATTTTGATTACATTAAATTGAAAAGCTTCTGTACAAACAAAGCCAATGTAACCAAGATCAAGAGGGAGGTGGGAAATTGGGCAAGAATTTTTACAACCTATGTCTCTGATAAAGGACTCATTTCTAAAATATAGAGATAATTGAGGCAAATCTATAAGAATACAAGTCATTCTCCAATTGATAAATTGTCAAAGGATATGAACAGGCAGTTTTCAGAGAAAGAAATTAAAGATATCTATAAGCATATGATGAAATGCTCGAAATCACTTTTGATTAGAAAAATGAAAATCAAAACAACTCTGAGGTACCACATCTCTCCAGTCAGATTGGCTAAGATGACAAAAGAGGAAGATGCCAAATACTGGAGAGGATGTGCGTAAATTGGAACACTAATGCATTGCTGGTGGAGTTGTGAACTTATACAACTATTCTGGAGAGCAATCTGGAATTATGCCCAAAGGGTTATAAATAATTTCATATACTTTGACTCAGCAATACCACTTCCAAGGTTATATCCCAAAGAGAACATAGAAGAGGGAGGAAGACCCATATGTACAAAAATATTTATAGCAGTTCTTTTCATGGTTTCAAAGAATTGGAACTTAAAGGGGTGCCCATCAATTGGGAAATGGCTAAACAAGTTGTGGTATATGCATGTAATGGAATATTACTGTGCTATAAGAAATGAGGAGGAGATGGTTTTCATATTTACCTGGAGATACTTGTACAAACTGATGCTGAGTGAGAAGAGTAGAACCAGGAGAAATTTGAATATAATCACAGACACAACATATGTGTGATGACCAACTATTACAGACTGAACTCTTCTCAGCAATGCAGTGATATAAGTCAATCCTGAAAGACTCATGAAGGAGAGAGATGCCTACATCCAGAGAAATAACTAGAAAGAACTGAGCTTGAATCCTGATGGAAGAAAACTAATTGATCTTTTTCTTTTCATTGTTTGGTTTTATTTCTTCTTTACCATTTTTCATCCCATATGTACCTTGACCCATGTCTATTGTGAAAGTATTTGCAGATCTTATACTTGACTCTATGCTGATCTGGGGGGTGGGGAGATGGAGGGACAGGAATTGTGAAACTCAAGGAACTATGGAATTGAATCTTGTAAACTAAAAATGAACAAATAAATTTTAAAAAATGAAAAAAAAAAGAAAGGCATGGAGAACCGGTGATGGGAGATAGAATGCCATATTAGAAATGATAACCAAAGTTTGAATGGATTGAGGTAAAAATGAAAGGAAGCAACTCAATGGTTGGTGGCTAAAATTACAAAGACAGTAACACTTTTATTTTTCTCTCATCCATGATTAAATTTCTATCATGACTAATGGATTGTAGAAACATTAACTTAGTTTTTCCCTTAATTGTTCAATTCCTTACCCAAATTCTAGGTGCCTCACAGATTATTTCATTCTTTACTTCCAGAGTTAGTAACAAGAGAATGAATTTCTCCATTGAATGACGAGTATATGAAAACCCCAGCTCAAAGTGCATTCCTAATTAATTTTAATTTATTTTCCAAAAGTTCTTTACCAAACTAATTATTTGAAAAACTCTTTAACATAAACCTATGAATAGCTCAATCTTTCCTGTAGTTAAAATGATTTCAGAGTCCCAACAGAAGACATTAGACTCCTTATTATGTCAAGGCATGTGCCCAAACTTTAGAAATTTAAAAAAAAAAAAGAAAACTTGGAAGAATCTTCAAATATACTTTATTGTAGGATAGTGGTCAGCAGCAATTGAAGTTAATTAGGTTCTATTTCATATTAGAATAAAACTTTGGGGTTTGCTCACCTTTTTTTATTTTTGTTCTTCATTGTGAATAGTTTTTAATTACCATTCTAACTTGATTCTATCAAATGGTGGGCACAAAATGGGGGAAAGAATATTCAGAAGAAAAGGGAGAAATCATGAAACATAAAAGACAATAGCTTCCTTCTACAGGGTAATTTAGTTAGGCAGATTACCAGGGTTAGTGAAATCATTTAAGTGACAACTTAATTTAATAATACATTGAATTCTAGTAAAAAAAAATGAAAGGACATAGGAAGCCGTCAACCCAAGTCTACGCTTTTTCAGTACAAATTTGCATAGAAAAATCATATGCAGTTGCTGATTTATTATGTTTCTGACTGACTGACTTAATTATAATTCTCATCAATAAGCTCAAACTGGAAGGATTATATTTCACAGTTTTAGAAGAAAAACTAAAATAGTATAGTTATTCCAAAATGTTTTACTGGAGTTGGACATAAATACAATTCAATAAGAATTTAATAAATACAAACTATGTGCTGACTACTGTCTTAGGCACTAGGATTGTAAAGAAAAAAACAAGACATTGATTGTTATGATGGATCTTAGATTCAAAGGAGGATGTGGACACAAGCAATAGATATAGCAAATATGAAATTAAAGAAAAAATGGACAGTGAAGAGAGCACTGGCCCTGGAATCAGAAGGACCTCAGTTCAAATCTGGCTTCAGACACTTAATAGTTACTAGCCATGTGACTTTGGGAAAGTCACTTAACCCCAATTGCCCCTCCAAAAAAAAAAAAGCAAAGAAAAATCGAGGGGGCAGGAGAGATAATTAAGGCAAATGGGACCTTTTACAGGAAGTAGCATTTGAGCTGAATTTTGAGTGGAGCTAGAGATTCAAAGAGGTGTAGATGAGGAAGTAAACCATGGTGGACACTGAGAAAAGTCTGGACAACAGGATAGAGACAGGAGATGTAATATAATTTTGTGGTTATAACATGCATATTACTTTTGTTGTAATGCAATATAGGTGATGTATAGCAGTGTGAAGGCATTCTAGAAATATAAGGTGGGGGGCGGCTAGGTGGCACAGTGAATAGAGTGCCGGCCCTGGAATCAGAAGGACCTGAGTTCGGAGCCGGCCTCCGACACTTAATCCACACAAACAAAAACCTAGCCGTGTAACCTTGGGCAAGTTACTTAACCCCAATTGCCCTAAAGGGGCGGCTAGGTGGCGCAGTGAGTAAGAGCGCCGTCCTCGGAGTTGGGATGACCCGAGATCAGATCCGGCCTCAGAAAATGAGCACCCACGCATAAATAATGACTAGCCGTGTAACCTTGAGCAAGTTACTTAACCCCAATTGCTTAAAAAAAAAAAAAAAGAAATATAAGGTGGAATCTCTTGGAGAAGAACCTAATGTGCTAAACAGATGCATTTTATTTTACTTAGTTAATAATGTCTTAATTGTTTACCATATGCCAGGAACTACGTTAATGCTATTATTGTAAATATAAGCAAAAAGAAATATACTCCTTGCCCTCATGGAACTTAAATTCATTCCTTTTTTTTCTTTTTGCTTTTTGGATGGCAATTGGGGTTGTCACTTGCTAAAGGTCACACAGCAAATAAGTGTTAAGTGTCTGAGGCTGGATTTGAACTGAGGTCCTCTTGACTCCAGGGCCAGTGCTCTATTCACAGTGCAACCTAACTGCCCCAATGGAACTTAAATTCTAATGGTGGAATGCAACATTAAATGGTAACTAAAAATTTACGTGTGCAGAGAAAAAAAAAGGAAAGGAAGTTGCTCTGTATAGTCATAATGGAGAACTTATCAGTTGCCAATAAACATTGATTAATTACCTACTGCATGCCAGACACTCTCCTAAGCACTAGGATAAAAAAAATAAGCAAAAAATAAACAGGCCACACTCTCAAGTAACTCACAGTTTCGTGGGAGGCTGTTTTGGGTGCTTCATCAAAATGGTAGTTCTAGAAGCACAGGGAGCTACTGAAGTTACACAAGTACAGTAACAAATTTGTATTTTTTCTGCCATTTACTAGCTATGAGATAAGCAGGAAATTACTTAACTTCTTTGGGGTGCAAAGTAGTCTATAAAAGGAAGATAATTATGATTTTCTTACCCTTCTCATAGGATTGCTATGAGAGCAGTCTTATGTAAATATTAAGGTGATAAGTACAAATGTTATTTTGATTATGTACTAAGTACCTACTGAGTACCTACTAAATAAATGTATAGTAATAGTGAAAACAAAGACTTCTCCTATGGTCTCTTATTTGTCATTTATTGCTGTTGCTTTTTTTACCAGGACATCATAATCTCTAGCATTATATTTTGTGTTTTTCCTAGCTGAATAATTTGGCCCCATGAGTAGTATCAATGGAAAAAGACAGTTTTCAATGAATTTGATAATTCTGAGCTGGGTCAATATCACATTGAAGATACAGGGCCCAGGAAAAGAACAGACCTCTCTATTATTTGAAAAATTACCTAATTTGGCATTTCTCATCAGAGGGTTCATCAAGCACAACACTGATGGACCTTTTCATTTTCTTCTTGGATGGCCTCTTCTTTCATGGTATCTATGTACTGACAGAGAATTTCCTTTAGCCCCTGATCCAGTTTCACATACGCAGACTGGAAACAGCCTTATCTGTACTATATGAACCCCCCCCCCCACTCCTTCTATGTGCCACACTCTTCAATTCTTTAACTCCTGTGCAAACTCTAGAATACCTTCTTCCTTAAGTTCCTTTTCTCCTTTGTTCTATGGCCACTCTCCTTTCCCCCACTCTCAGAAAACTCATCTTCCATCTGGGAAATTTGGCTATTTAAGTCATGCTTCTCCTCATTGCCCTTTTGGGCCTCCTTTGCCATTTGAGTTAATCTATTTTTAAGGTGCTAGTTTCCTCAGTAAGGCTTTTGGCCCTCATTTCATACTTTTCCTGCATCCTTCTCATTTCTCTTCCCAATTTTTCCTCCAGTTCTCTTATGGTCCTCTATGGCCTGTAACACACTCTATTTTCCTTTGGTGCTTTTGGAGCAGGATTTCTGACCTCACAGTCCTCCTCCTGTTCCATGCTTCAATCATATTTGCCCCCAAAATAGGAATCTAATGTTGCATTTTTCTGTTTATTTTGTTTCCTTTGCTAGGCATGTTGTCACTTAATTGCTTGACTTTTGGGCTTGTTGCCTCAGTAGGACTCTGCCACCAGACAGGGGAGCTTCTGTCCCAAATGTTGGGGTCTTCACAACTTCAGGTTCTGGCAAGTTGGATACCTACTCCAGACATCCCCCACCCCACCCCAGATCACAATCCAGATCCAAGCAGGTTAAAGCAAGAGCAATTAACTTCCAAGACTGATTGCTGGATCTCCCTACAGTTTGAAGACCAGGAGCTGAAGCTGCAACTGGAGCTGCAAAATGGCGAGTGTGCCTTGTCTCCTTAGCAGCTTCTAGCCCCCGGGGGAGGAAGCCGATCTGTTCCCCAAATACCAGTCCCGAAGTCCATGGGGCACTAACCTCTCACTTTGTCCTAGGCATATCTGTGTTGATAATTCTGGAATCTTCACAGCTGCTGGTGTTCTGGGTCCCTCCCATTGGCTCCTGGCCTGGCCCCCCAGGGCCTAAAACCGGGGCTCATGCTGACATGGGTTTGGCTCCCTGTGCGCTGTGCTGGCTGCTCCCTGCAGGGCTGCTGGTCTGTCCTCAGCCAGAGGTTAGCTTTTCTGTGTCCTTCTGTGGGTGCTGGGGTGCCAGTAGTTGTTTAGAGTCCCCTTTTTCATAGTTTGGAAGTGGTCTGCATGGAGAGCACCTTGGAAGTGCTGTTTCTACTCCACCATCTTGACTCTGTCCCCTGATAAATATGTTTATAAGACAACAAGAATATATTAAAATTGACTAATTGCATTAATATACTGATTTAAGGTTTGCAAAGCATTTTACATATATTATCTGATTTGATCTTCATAACAGTCTTGTGAGACAGGTTTATTCCTTATTCCTATTTTACAAATGAGAAAACTGAAGCTAAGGAACACTGAGTTGTCCAGGGTTACATGTCAAAATAAGTGTCTGAAGCAAGATTTAACCTTGAGTCTTCCTGACTCTGAGTTTAGCACTCTATACACTCTATTAGCTTGCTGCAACAAATGTACATGTGTTCCTCTAGCTTTTTCATAATCTCTTCAAGGTCAGAAACCATTTTCCACTTGCAGGCCTATAAACACTTAATTTGTTGATCAGGAGCACAAATATGAAATATTCTCAGCATCTCATTAAAACAAAAAAAAACTCATATCTAAAACATGTGTCAACATATAGATATATGCATACACACATGTATACATACATACATACATACATACTTGTGGATGTATTTGTTCTCCCTACTTAAAATAAATTCCACAGACCTTATAATATTTTGGTTGCTTTCTTGGCTAATTTTCATGCCTAATTTATAAAGCTCAAAAATGGAAATATAATAGTATCTGTTCTCTATTCTTTACCTTAGTACTGATTTCTAGATGTATTCTTCTAATTTCTTGTATGTTAGATTCTTTGGCCCCATGTAGGGAAATGAGACTTGAATCCATTGGTAAATATAAGCAGGGACTTATATATATATGTGTGTGTGTGTGTGTGTGTGTGTGTGTGTGTGTGTGTGTGTGTGTGTATACCTACCTCCACCCCAACATAGTAAACCTACTGAATACCCCAATCTGCTCTCTCTTTACTCCCCCATACTCCCTCTAACTCTCTAGTAAGGCAAGATGGGATTCTATACATCAGTGCCTGCATATCTTATTTTCCAGTAGCATGTAAAAACATTTTTAATATTTGTTTTTAAAATTTTGAGTTCCAGATTCTTTCCATTCTTCTCTACTCACCCATCCCCACTGGGAAGATAAGCAATTAATTATATGTTGTACATGTGTACTTATGTGAAATGTTTCCATACTACTTATATTGTGAAATACTAACCATATTTGGCTCCATCATATCCTGCCACTCATTTATTCTATTTTCTACTTTGACAATGCCCTTCTTTAAAAACTGTGTGCTTTTAACTACCCTCTTCCCCAGTCTGCACTCCCTTCTATCATGCTCCCTCTTATCCCCTTCCACACTACTTTCATGTATTGTTACATATGCAAATGAATGTGTATATTATATCCCCCTTAAGTCAAATTGAATGAGAGTAAGGTTAACCCATTCCCTTTCACCTTCCTGCTCTTTGGCTTCATTTTAACAGTTTTCTCTTGCCTCTTTTATATGAGATAATTTACCCTATTCCATCTTTCCATTTTTCCTTCTCTCATCATTTTCCTCTTTCACCTCTTAATTTTATTTTTTAGATATCATCCCTTCTTATTCAACTGATCTCATGCCCTCTGCCTATGTATACATATACACACATATACACCCACATGTGAATCTATACACACATACACCCTCCTATACACACACACGCATATATACATATATACATACATACATATATACATGCATACATATATACATACATACATATATACATATATATATATATATATATATATTCCCTTCAGCTATCCTCATATGGAGAAAAGTCTCATGAGTTACAATTATTATTTTTCCATGTAGGAATGTAAATAGTTCAACTTTTATAAGTTCGTTATGATTTCTTTTTCTTATTTAACGTCTCATGCTTCTCTTGTTTCTTGTATTTAAAAGTCAAATTTTCTGTTCAACGCTGTTTTTTTTTTTTTTTTTTAATGAAGAATACACGAAAGTCATCTATCATATTTTCCCCTGAAGCATTATACTCAGTTTTGCTCAGCAGGTGATTCTTGGTTTTAATACTAGCTTCTTTGATGTCTGGAATATCATATTCCAAGCCCTTCAATCCCTTAGTGTAGAAGCTGCTACATCTTGTGTCATCCTGATTGTGTTTCCTCAATACTCAAAGTATTTCTCCCTAACATCTTGTAATGTTTTCTCCTTGACTTGGAAACTCTAGAATTTGGCTATGATACTCCTAGGAGTTTTGTTTTTGGGATCTTTTTCGACATTTTAAGGCATGCTTCTCCTCATTGCCCTTTTGGGTCTCCTTTGCCATTTGAGTTAGTCTATTTTTTAAGGTGTTGTTTTCCTCAGTCAGGCTGTTGACCCTCATTTCATACTTTTCCTGCATCCTTCTCATTTCCCTTCCAAATTTTTCCTTCACTTCTCTTATTTGATTTTTAAAGTCCTTCTTAAGGTCCTCTATGGCCTGCAACCCGCTCATGTTTTCCCCTGGGGCTTTTGGAGCAGGACTTCTGACCTCACAGCCATACTTTTGCTCTATGCTTCTATCCTTTGTGCCCCCAAAGTAGGAGTCTAAGGTTGCATTTTTCTGTTTAATTTGTTGCCTTTGCCTTGGCATGTTGCCACTTAATTACTTTACTTTTGGGGTTGTTGCCACAGTATGGCCTGGCGCCAGAGAGGAACTTTAGCCCCAAGCGTATAGGGAGGGCCAACTTCTGTTTCTGGCAAGCTGGAAACCCAACCACGACCTCCACCCCAGATCACAATCCAGATCCAGGGAGGTGAAAGCAGGAGCAATTACCCCACAAGACTGATCGCTAGATCTCCCTACCATTAGCAGGCCAGGAGCTGGAGCTGCCTCTCAAAAACTGCAAAATGGCGTGTGTCCTCAGTGGCTTCTAGCCCCCAGGGGAGGAATACTGGTCCCAAAGTCCATAGGGCACTAACCTCTCACTTTGTCCTAGGCATGTCTATGTTGATAATTCTGGAGACACCACAGCTGCTGGTGTTCTGGGGTCCCTCCAACCAGCCACTGACCCTGCCACCCTGTATCTAAAACCACGACTCAGTCTTGGCTCAGTTCCGCTCCCCATGCACTGCCCTGCAGGGCTGCTGGGCTGTCCTCAGCGGGAGGTTATCTTCTCTGTGTCGTTCTGTGGGGGCTGGGGCTCCAGAAGTTGTTCAGAGTCCCCGTTTACATAGTTTGGAGGTGATCTGGGGGAAGAGTGGCTTGGGCGCGCTGTTTCTACTCAGCCACCTTGGCTCCGCCCCTTTGGGATCTTTTTCAAGAGGAGATCAGGGAATTTTTTCAATGTCTATTTTGCCCTCCAGTTCTAGACTATCATGGCAATTTTCCTTGCGAATTTCTTGAAGGATGATTTCTAGGCTCTTTTTTTATCATGGCTTAAAGGCAGTCCAATAATTTTTAAATTACCTCTCCTGGATCTATTTTCCAGGTCAGTGTTTTTTTCCAATGAGATATTTCACATTGTGTTCTATTTTTTCATTTGTTTGTATCTATTTTATAATATCTTTATTTTTTATAAAGTCATTAGTTTCCATTTGCTCCAATCTAATTTTGAAAGAATAATTCTCTTCAGTGAGCTTTTGAAATTGCTTTGCTGTCTGGAAAATATGGCTTTTTAAAGGATTCTTCTCCTAATTACCTTTTTCGGCCTCTTTGCCATTTCAGTCAGTCAAATTTTAAGATGTTATTTTATTCAGTATTGTTTTCAGTCTCCTTCAGTAAGTTGTTGCCTCTATTTACATGCTTTTCTTTTTTTTTACTTTATTAAAATACTGAATTTATTTCACATGTGTACTTTGTCTCCCCACCATTTCCATTTGTCTGACCACCACTACTACTATGCCCTATCATAACATTCCATACATACTTAAATGAAGCAAAGGGTGGAGTTCCATCTTTGAAAACTAAACAGGCATTTTGGACAACACATTCTTGGCAAAGTAATCTGGACGACATTTATCAGACACAGTAGGGAAAGTTCTCACTCTGCATTATAAAAAGGACAGCCAGATATCAACTGTTACAGAAATAAGACAGAAAATTTTAACAAACTGTTCAAACTTATTTTCTTAAAGAGATTTCCTCCACAGCCAGAGATCTTGAATAGCCTCCTGATCAGACATCGGGAAGCAATTCTTTACATAGTTGATGAATTTGCCTTCCACTTTTGGGAGGGAACCACCCTTTTCAATGCTTGCCTGCATTTTTGCTTTAATATCCTCTAGAGAAGTGGGTCCTTTGGGAGTCTTGGGAGTCTTGTCCTGCTTTTTGAAGGATTCTTGACCTTTTGATTTTGGTGTGGACGGCTTTGAATCTTTTCCATTCTGGTTTGATTTTTGTGCATTTTTGGCTGCAGCATCACGAACAGATTTCTTCACTGGAGGGGTCTTTTCTTCACTTTCCTCATCTTCAAAGTCATCATCATCATCATCTTCATCATCATCATCTTCTTCATCATCATCTTCATCTTCTTCAGACAGTTTTACCTTTTTCTGTGGAACCTTGCTACCAACTCCAGGAGCAGATCGTTTGCCAGACATATTTAATAGTTTCATATCATCTTCCTCTTCATCATCTGATTCTGCATCTTCCTCCAGTGCTACTAGGTGCTGGCCACTCACATGTACAGGTCCCGAACCACATTTCAACCGCAAAACTACTGGTGGTGTAATCTGAAAGCCACCTAGTGAAACCGTAGGCTGAACAGACATTTTCAAAGATGCCAGGGTTACTTTAATCGGATTGCCTTCATAGTTCAGTGCCTCTGCTTCAACAATATGCAATTCGTCCTTTGCACCAGCCCCTAAACTCACAGTCCTCAATGACAATTGGTGCTCATTTTCATCATTATCTACCTCAAAATGATAATCTTTGTCAGCCTTTAGTTCACAACCGAAGAGGAAATTCTGGGGCCATAGGGGGCTCATATCCATTTCCATTAAGTCCTCCATTTGAGCAGCGATACTGAGGAAAGCAGAGAAGTGTGAAGAGGAGAGCGACGAGGCAGACGGACAGAATGGCTCTACCTCCTGAGGGGCTCCGCTCAGGACGGAATCACACCAAGCTACATGCTTTTCTTGCATCATTCTTATTTCTCTTTCCAATTTTTCCTCCACTTCTCTTGATTTTCAAAATCCTTCTTGATGGGGGCAGAGTCAAAATGGCAGATTAGAAACAGGACCTCTGTTTAGCTATGGCTTCCACCTTCTCCAGTTCAAGTAAAAATATCTCTAAATAAACTTTGGAGCTACAGAATCCACAAAATGACCTAGAGAAGCTAACCTCCCACTGAAGACAGCCCAGCAGACTGGTAGAAAGTGGTCAGTGCAGCCCTGTGGGATCAAGGTCCAGGCCCATGTTAGCCAGAGATTTTAGCTTCAGGGTGGCCTCACCAGCTACCAGCTGGAGGGATTTCAGATCACCAGAAGCTGTGGTGGTTTCCAGAATTATCAACCAATAGATGCCAAAGAAATTTTGCAGGAAAAGGGAGTTCCAGAATGTGATCCAGCTTTTGCCAATGAGGTGAAAAGCAGCCGATGCTCGGCATCAATATTGCTTCAGAGCTCCTCGTCTGCAGAATGTAGAGGGACTAATAGACCAGTCTGAGGGGTAATTAATCTCCTTTTAACCTGCTTGGATCTGGATTGATGTCTGGGGTGGAGGTCCTGGGGTGGGTGACTAGGTTGCCAGAATATGTTGCCACTTCAGAAAGGCCACCTGAATAATATATCCAGTAGCTGAGAAAACCCGAGCGATTGCGATAATGTTCCCCTATGTGGCAGCAGAAATATACTGGGGCAAAAGGCTCAAAAGTCAAGTAATTGAATGGCAACATAATCAAGCAAAGGAAGCAAAGAAAACAGAGTAATCTGACATTATACTCCTATTTTGGGGACAAAAAGGATCAAAGAATGGAACAGGAGGAAAACAATGAAGTCATAACTCCTGCACCAAAAATTCCAAGAAAAATATGAACTGATTATAGGCCATAGAGGAGCTTAAGAAAGATTTTGATAACCAAATAAGAGAAGTGGAGGGAAAATTGGGAAGAGAAATGAGAATGATGCAAGAAAATTATGAAATGAGAGTCAACAACCTGACTAAAGAAAATAATACCTTAAAAATAGGCAAACTCAGATGGAAAAAGAAGCTCAAAAAGGCAATGAGGAGAAGAATGCCTTAAAAAATTGAATTTGCCAGATGGGAAAAAAAAATCTCAAAAGCTCATTGAATAGAATCATTCCTTCAGAATTAGATCGGAACAAATGGAAACTAGTGACTTTATATGAAATTGAGATAATATTAAACTGATGCAAACAAATAAAAAAGGAGAAGACAATGTGAAATATCTTATTGGAAAAACCACTGATCTGGATAATAGATCCAGGAAAGAAAATTTCAAAATCATTGGACTACATGAAAGTCATGATCAAGGAAAGACCCTAAAAATCATCCATCAAGTAATTCTCAGGGCAGCTAGGTGGCAGAGTGAGTAGAGTGCCAGTGCCAGAGTCAGTAGGACCTGAGTTTGGATTTGGCTTCTGATATTTAACATACACATACACACACACACATACACACACACACACACACAAACACACAACTAGCCGTGTAACCTGCGGAAAGTTACTTAACACCAATTGCACTCCAAAAAGTGAAGAAGAAGAAGAAGAAGAAGAAGAAGAAGAAGAAGAAGAAGAAGAAGAAGAAGAAGAAGAAGAAGAAGAAGAAGAAGAAGAAGAAGAAGAAGAAGAAGAAGAAGAAGTTCTCAAGGAAAATTGCCCTGATGAGTTTGATCCAAGGCAAAATAGGGGATGAAAGAATCCACTGATCACCTCCTGAAAAAAATCCCAAAAAGAAAACTCCTAGGAATGTTACAGCCAGGTTTCAGAATTGCCAGATCAAGGAGAAACTATTAGAAGCATCCAGGAAAAAATAATTTGAATGTTGGGGAAACACTGTCAGGATAATACAGGATCTGGCAGGTTCTACATTGAGGGAGAGAAGGGCTTGGGATATCATATTATGGAGGTCAAAGGAGCTGGGATTAAAACCAAGAATCACTTACCCAGAAAAACTGAGTATCATGTTTAAGGGCAAAGTATGGTGATTCAGTGGAATAGAAGACTTTCAAGCATTCTTTTTTTTTTCTTTGCTTTTTGGAGGGCAATTGGGATTAAGTAACTTGCCCAAGGTCTCATGACTAGGTTTTTATTTGTGTGTGCGTTAAGTGTCTGAGGTCAGATCTGAACTCAGGTCCTTCTGACTCCAGGGCTGATGCTCTACTCACTGCGCCACCTAGCCACCCCCTTTCAAGCATTCTTAATGAAAAAATAATAGTTGAATAGAAAATTTGACATTCAGATAAAAGAAGCAAGAGAAAGATGAGAAGGTAAACAGGGAAAAGAAATCATAAGGAACTTATCAAAATTGAACTATTTATATTCCTACATAGAAAACCTATAATTGAAACTTATGAAACTTTTCTCAGTATCAGAACAGTTGAATGAATAGAAATGTATATATATATATATATATATATATATATATATATATATATGTGTGTGTGTGTGTGTGTGTGTGTTTGTAATTGTATGTATACATACATATATATGTATTTGTATGAATACATAAATATACATGTCTATATATCAGGATATATGGGCATATGAATACGTATGCGAATACGTGTGTATATGCATACAGGCATACATAGACAGAGGGCACAGGTCAAATTTACTAGGAAGGGATGATACTTAAAAGGTAAAATTAAGAGGTGAGAGGAATATAATGAGAGGCAATGGGTAGAGACAGAATGGGGCAAGTTATCTCATAAAGAAGAGGCAAGGGAAAACTATTACAGTGGAGGGGAAGAACTGGAAGGTAAAAGGAAAATAGTCAAAGTTATTCTCATTTAATTTGGCTTAGGGAGAGAATAACACACAGACTAAATAGGGTATCACATCCTAAAGGAGAGTAGGGGGAAGGGGGTGAGAAGGGGGTAATGCAATGGAGGCAAGGCTGGGGCAGAGGGAAGTTGGAATCACCCACTTTTGAATAGGGACAGGATCAAAGTAAAGGTTAGAACGAATGGGGGATCAGATAAAATGGAGGGAAATATTGTCAGTTTTTCACAATATATCCATTATGGAAATGTTTTGCTTAGGTAAAGATGTACAACCTATATTGAATTGCTTACCTTCCCAGTTAGGGTGGGTTACAAGGGAGGAAGGGAATGGTTGCTTATTCCCCCTAAGATCTTCAGGCCTGTATCTCTGGAGGCAGCCATGGGGCAGCAGCTACAGTCGCTCTACTTCCACCCTTTCTTGCCCCAGGAGAAGGGGACAGGCTATTGTCTTCCATCATTCATTGCAACAGAGTTCCCCCCTGACCTTTTAATTTCTCTTTGGTGTTTATGGATTGAGATATCTGGAAACCACCACAGCTGTTGGTGATTCCCTCTCCTGAAGTATGCTTTGGGCAGTCTCTGCCATTTGGTAGGGCTGCCCTGGGTCTGGGGCACTGTACTCCCAGCGTGGTATGATAGCCCCTTCCTGTTGGCCTTCCAGGCTGCCTTCGGCAAGAGATAAATTTCTCTTTGTTACTTTGTGGGTTCTGCAGCTCTAAAGTTTGTTTAGAGTCATATTTTACAGGTATTAGAGATGGTTGGACCCAAGAGCTCAGCTAAGATCTTGCTTTTATTCCTCTATCTTCACTCCTCCCCCTGGATCCTCTCAATTTCCAATTCTTTGCTGCTACAAAAAGAATATATATATTTTACAAAAAGGTCCTTTGCCTTTTACTTTGATTGCTTTGGGACACAGAAGTATTAATGATATTGCTGTGTCAAAAGGTATACATGATTTTATATCCCTTTGGGAATAGCTCCAAATTGTCTTTTGGAAAGATTGTCACAAATCTGCTACAAGTACAGTAGTGTTCTAATTTTTCCACATATCCTCTAATATACATCATTTTGCTTTTATTTTGCATTTTTTTGCTTTTTGCAGGTCAATTGGGGTTAAGTGACTTGCCCAAGGTCACATGGCTAGTTTTTTTGTTTGTTTTTGGTGTGTGTGTGTGTGTGTGTGTGTGTGTTAAATGTCTGAAGCCAGATTTGAACTCAGGTCCTCCTGACTCCAGGACTGGTGCTTTATTCATTTCACCACTTAGCCTCCTGTCATTTTTCTTTACTAACCAATCCGATAGGTGGGAAGTGATATCTCAGAGTTCCTCTAATCACTGCTTTGCAGCTTCTTTTACATGACTTTTGATAAAATAGTTTTCCTCTTCTGAAAATTTCTTATTTGTATCTTTTGACCTTCTATCAATTGCAAAATGACTCATATTCTTATTAATGTAATTCAGTTTCCTATATATTTGAGAAATGAGGTCTTTATTAGAGACACTTGATATATTTTTTTCTTGCTCCCTGCTTTTCTTCTAATTTGGGCTGAATTTCTTTTTCAATTTACATGTAATGAAAATTATCCTTTTTACTTCCTATGATTCTACCTATTTTGCTTGTAAGCACTTCCCCTATTCTTTTGAAAGGTAAATTTTTCCACACTTCCCTAATTTGCTTAATACATCACACTTTATATCTAAATAATATAATAATTTTGAATTAATTTTGGCATGCAGTATAAAATATAGGTCTGTACCTAGGTTCTCTATACTTGATCTTCAGATTTCCCCACAAATTTTGTCAAATGATGAGTTCTTACACCGAAATCTTCGATCATTACACTATCAAACACTAAATTAATGGCCATTTGCTATAGTTTATTGTGTGTTTAACCTAAATCTCTGATATATTGCTTCATTGTTGAGCAAGTACCAGATTTTTTATGATTATTATATCATTTGAAATCTACTACTGTTAGCTCACATTCCTTCATATTTTTTCATTGATTTCCTTGATAATCTTATTCTTTTTGTTTCCAAAGGAATTTAGTTATTTTTACTAGATTTATCAAATAATTATTTGATAGTTTAATTTTATGTCACTGAATAAATGATTCATTTATTTAGTATTGTCTTTTTATTACATTGGCTTAGCCTAACCCTGATCATTTGATAATTTTCAAATTGCTGAGATCTGCCTTTATTTATGGGAAAAGTGCTTTGTTACTTTAATTTCATAGTGTCTGGATTCATTTTGCCAAGTAGATGCCCAAGTATTTTATAATGTCTGCATTTTTTAAAATAAAATTTTCTTTTTAATCTCTCCCTGTTGGGATTTGTTGGCAATATATAGAAATGCTGATGTGTAATGTGGATTTGTTTTATATCCTGAAACTTCTAGCTTATCCTCACAACAGAAAATGCTTGCCCTTAGTTTAGATAGATGCTACATATAATTTTAAAAAAGGCTCCATTGATTTCCATGCTTTTTGTGTATTTATGGGAAAGGGTATTTTCTGTAACTACTGAGATAATCATATGATCGTTTTGTGCATCATTTTTTCAATATGATCAATTATGCTTAGTTTTCTGAATAGTTAACAACTTCTACATTATTGATATACATTTCACATGGCCATTGCATATGATATTTTTCATATATTGTGGAAATCTCATTGCTAGCATTTTGTTTAAAATTTTTTATTAATATTTAGTAAGGAAATTGGTCTATGTTATTTTTCAATATTTTTGTTCTTTGTGGTTTACTTACCAAAACCGTGTTTGTGTAATAAAAGCAAAATGACAATATTTCTTTATTTTTTCAAATATCTATATAGTATTAAGATTATTCTTTTTCATTAAACATTTGGTGGAATTAACTTATAAATCCATCTGAGCCTAGGGATTTTTTGGGGAAGCTCTTTTATGGCTATTTAAATTTATTATTGTTATAGAGTTAATTATTCTACTCCTTTTGTTAATCCGGGCAGTTTATATTTCTGTAAGCATATTATATTTCGCTTCCTTTTTAGTGTTATAGTCATATAATTTGGCAAAATAAACACTAATAATGACTTTAATTTCATTTATGTTAGTGACAGATTTACTCTTTCCATTTTTGAAGGAGGTATCTAATTTTCTTCTTCCTATTTTTATATCAAATTAACCATTGGTTTATTTTCTTGCTCTAAAAAGCAGCCCCTAGTTTTGGGGATGGAGTCAATACAGTGGAGTAGACACAGGAATTCCCCAGGGCTCTGGCTTCCATCTCCCTCAATTAACATAAAATATGACTCTGAACAAACTGTGGAGCTATAGAACCCCAAAATGACACAGATAAGCTCACCTCCTACCAAGGAGAACCCAGCATGCCAGCATAAGTTGCCAGCCAGGTCAGCACTCTGGGAGCTGAGCCCAGCTCTGTGGGAGCTCAGAGGTTCTAGCCCCAGGGCTTGCCTGAGAAGCCTCCAGCTGGAGGGAATTCAGAACCCCAGCACCTGTGGCAGTTTGCAGAATTATCAACCCATAGATGCCAAGGACAAAGTGAGAGGTGCAGTGTGGAACCTGGCATCTAGTAGTTTGGGAGTCTGGTCTATCCTTTATCCCCTTGAGGGAGAAGACACTTAGGTGCCATGCCCATGCAGCCATTGCCACATAGCAGATACAGCTCCTGGCCTGAAGATTGTAGGGGGATGAAGTGACCAGTGTGAGGGGTAATCACTCTTGCTTTAACCTGCTAGGATCAGGATTACTGTCTAGGGTGGAGATCCTGGGGTGTGTGATCAGCTTGCCAGTGTGTGTGGAGGCTTCAGAGAGCACACCAAACTAATACCTTCAGTAGCTGAGTTTGGTATGAAGCTCCTCTGTCTTGTACCAGAGACCTACTGTGACAAAAAGCCCTAAAAGCAAGAAATTGAATGGCAACATGAGCAGGCAAAGGAAGGAAAACAAGCAGAGCAATTAAAATTTACATTCATATTTTGTGGACAAAAAGGATCAAAGCATGGAACAGGAGGAAAACAGCAAAATCACTACTGAACCAAAAACTTCCAAGAAAAATATGAGCTGGTTACAGGCCATAGAAGAGCTTAAAAAGGATTCTGAAAATCAAATAAGAGAAGTGGAGAAAAATTGGGAAGAGAAATGAGAATGATGCAAGAAAATAATGAAATCAGATTCAACAACCTAACTGAAGAAAATAATACCTTAAAAAATATCCTGAATCAGAAGGCAAAAGAATGTCAAAAAGGCAATGAGGAGAAGAATGTCTTAAAAACAAAATTCGTTAGATGGAAAAAGAATATCAAAGGCTCACTGAAGAGAATAATTCCTTCAGAATTATAATGGACGAAATGGAAGTTTGTGACTTTATGAGAATTCAAAATGTGATTAAACAAATCCATAAAAATAAAAAAATAGAAGACAATGCAAAATACCTCATTGGTAAAACCACTGACCTGGAAAATAGATCTAGGAGAGATAACTTAAAAATTATTGGAATACCTGAAAGCCATGATCACAAAAATAAACTAGAAATCATCCTTCAAGAAATTCTCAAGGAAAATCACCCTGTTTTAGAACTAGAGGGTAACATGGAGGTTGAAAGAATCTATCAATCACCTCCTACAAAAGAACCCAAGAAGAAAACTCCTAGGAATAGTATAGGCAATTCTCAGAGTTCCTAGATCAAGGAGAACATATTACAAGCATCCAGGAAGAAACAAGTTGAATGTTGTGGAAACAGAATTAGAGTAATACAGGATCTGACAGCTTCTATACTGAGGGAGCAAATGGCCTGGAACATGATATCCATGAGGTCTAAGGAGATGGGATTAAAAGAAGGAATCATCTACCCAGGAAAACTGAGTATCTTCTTTCAGTGGAAAATATGGTAATTTAGTGGAATAAAGGATTTTCAAGCATTTTTTCCAAATGCTTTATTAACTTCTGGTTTACATCATTCATTTCCATCAGATTGTGAGGTAAAATTTTTCCCGATTTTTCCCCTACTCACCAACCCGGAATAATAGTCATACAGGATATCCCTTCATCCAATTTTCTCTCTACCATCTCTTCTCCCACACCCCCATCGACTATTCTAATAGGTCGAGGTGAATCCCTGCACGCAATTGCCTGCACAACTTATCTCCCAATTATATGCAAAATAATATTAATCATAGCATTTATATGTTTTTTTAAATTGATGTTAAAAGGACGATAAGTAACTCAGTATATGCAGTATATGTGTAGCTATGCAAAACATTACAATAGTACATATACTGTAAAAGACTGACTAAATTTCCCTCCCTCCCATCCCACCTTCCACTTGGTCCACTCCCCATTTGATCCTGTCTCTTTTCAAAAGAGGGTGCTTGCAACATCCCTCCCCCCCAGCCTGCCCTACCCTCCACCACCTTCCCCATGCCCCTCCCCCCCACCCTCCTGTGGGGTGGGACACTCTATTTAGTATGCATGTCATTTTCTCCCTAGTCCAAATTCAATGAGAATAAGGTTTTGATTTTTTACCTTCCTGTTCTTCACCTCCCCTGCAACCACCTTCCTCTGCCTCCTCTACACTAGACAGTTCCCCACATTGTCTCTCCCCATTACCCCTTACCACATGACTCTCTTAACTTTTAACCTCACCTTTTAAGTATCATCTCTTCCCACAAAATTCGACCTGTGCCCTTTTTGGACGTATACCTGTAAAAATATATACACACATTCACATATGTATTCATATGCTCATATACCCTTCTTCAACTATTTTCTTATTTTTTTTAATTTTTTTAAACAAATGCTTTATTAACTTCTGTTTTACATCATTCATATCCACCAGATTTTGAGTTACAATCATTTTCCCCCTGTTATTCCCCTACCCACCCTGCCAGAATAGCAGTCCCACAAGATATCGCTTCCTCCAATCTGCTCTCTCCCATACCTTCTCCCATACCCCTTTTGAGTTTTCCATTAGAGGAAGGTGAATCTTTCTGTCCCAATGCCTGCACATCTTATCTCCCAATTACAAGCAAAAGAGTATTGACAATAATATTTATATATATTTGAAACATTTAATGTAAAGACCTTGAATTTCAGATCCATTTCCTTCCTCCCTTGTCACCCATTTCCTCTGGGGAGATAAGTAATTCAGTATATGTTGTACATGTCTAGCTATGCAAAACATTATCATAGTAGATATATTGTACAAGGCTGCTTATAATTCCCTCCCACTCATCCCACCCCCCACCTGGTTCACCAGGTAACACTTGATCCTTTCCCTCTTCTATAGTGGGTGCTTCCAGCCTCCTCTCCCCGAAACAATGCTCTCCCATCCATCACCCCTCCTCTCTTCCCCCTTCCCCCTATTCTGCTGCAGGTTGAGATATCCCATTTAGTATGTATGTAATTCTCTCCCTGAACCAAATTCAATGAGCATGTGGTTTTGCCTTTTTTGCCTTCCTATTCTCCGCCTCCCTTGCAACCACTTCCCCTTGCTTCTTCTACATGAGATAGTTTACCCTACCCTGTCTCTCCCCATCTCCTCTTGCCACTTTCCTCTCTCACCTCATAATTTCATCCCTTGAGTATTCTCCCTTCCCAACAAATTAAAGCTATGCCCTCTATCCATATACAACTGTAACCATACACACACACACACATTCACATATGTATTCATATGACCACACACCCTTCTTCCATTATTTTCATAGTGAGAAAGATATCATCAGTCACAGTTATTGCTTTTCCATATAGGAATGTAAATAGTTCAACTTTGATAAGTTCCTTTTGATTTCTTTTCCCTGATTGCCTTCTCAGGCATCTCTTGCTTCTTGTGTCTGGATGTCAAATTTTCTATTCAATTCTGGTTTTTTCCTCAAGAATGCTTGAAAGTCCTCTATTCCAATGAATGACCAAATTCTCTCTCAACATGATACTCAGTTTTGCTGGGTAGGTGATTCTTGGTTTTAATCACAGCTCCTTTGACCTCTGGAATATCATATTCCATGCCCCTCAATACCTCAGTGTAGAAGCTGCCAGATCCTGTGTTATCCTGATTGTGTTTCCACAATATTTCCACAGTATTCAAATTGTTTCTTCCAGGCTGCTTATAATATTCTCTCCTTGATCTTTTAATTCTGGAACCTGGCTACAATATTCCTAGGAGTTTTCTGTTTGGGATCTTTTTTAGGAGGTGTTCTGTGCATTCCTTCAACCTCTATTTTGCCCTCTGGTTCTAAGACATCTGGGCAATTTCCTTTGAGAATTTCTTGAAGGATGGTTTCTAGAGTCTTTCTTTGATCATGGCTTTCAGGTAGTCCAATAATTTTTAGATTGTCTTTCCTCGATCTATTTTCCTGGTCATTGTTTTTTCCCATGAGATATATCACATTGCCTTCTGTTCTTTCATTTGTTTAGATCTGTTTAACAGCATCTTGATTTCTCATAAAGTCACTAGCTTCCATTTGCTCCAGCCTAACTCTGAAGGAATGATTCTCTTCTGTGAGTTTTTGATCCTTTTTCCATCTGGCAAAATTGGCTTTTTAAGGCATTCTTCTCCTCATTGCCTTTCTGAGATTCTTTTGCCATTTGAGTTAGTCTATTTTTAAGGTGTTATTTTCCTCAGTCAGGCTGTTGACTGTCATTTCATACTTTTCTTGCATCTTTATCATTTCTCTTCCCAATTTTCCCCCACTTCTCTTATCTGCTTCTTAACATCCTCTATGGCCTGTAGCCAGCTTGTATTTTCATTTGGGGATTCTGGTGCAGGTGTTCTGACCTCACACTCCTCCTCCCTGCTTTGATCCTCTTTGCCTGTAAAATAGGAGTCCAATGTTGAATTTTTCTGTTTATTTTGTTTCTTTTGCCTAGGCATGTTGCCACTTAGTTACTTGATTTTGGGGCTTATTGCCACAGTAGAACTCTGCCACCAGACAAGAGAGCTTCTGTCCCAAACCTGGGGTCTTCACAACTTCCACAGGTTGGGTGGCCTATGTAAAGCCACCTGTAAAGCTCTGGCAAATTGGATACCCACCCCAAACCTCCCCCCCCCCCAGACCACAATCCAGATCCAGGCAGTTTAAAGCAACAGCAATTAACCCCCAGACTG
The DNA here is from genome assembly GCA_011680675.1 of Gymnobelideus leadbeateri. Classification (NCBI taxonomy): domain Eukaryota; kingdom Metazoa; phylum Chordata; class Mammalia; order Diprotodontia; family Petauridae; genus Gymnobelideus; species Gymnobelideus leadbeateri. The sequence goes on along the minus strand of WOXC01002406.1, from coordinate 96,083 downwards.
ATTGCTGGATCTCCCTACAGTTTGCAGACCAGGAGCTAGAGCCACCAGTGACACTGCAAAATGGCTTATGTGTGTTTCTTCAGCAGCTTGTTACCCCCAGAGGTGGACGCCAATGCGTTCCCCAAATGCTGGTCCCAAAGTCCATAGGGCACTAACCTCTCACTTTTTCCTAGGCATAGCTGTGCTGATAATTCTGGGATCACCACATCTACTGGTGTTCTGGGGTCCCTCCAGTTGGCTGCTGGCCCGGGTTGCCCTGGGGCTAAACCCGCAGCTCACACGGGCTTGGGCTCAGCTCCCAGAGTGCTGTGCTCTTGGTTCCCAGCACACTGTGCTGCCTGCTCTCAGAGCGCAGTGCTCGCTGCTCCCTCCAGGGCTGCTGGGCTGTCCTCAGCGGGAGGTTAGCTTCTCTCTGTAGTTCTGTGTGTGCTGAGGCTCCAGAAGTTGTTCAGAGTCCCCTTTTACATTGTTTGGAAGTTGTGTGTAGCAGAGTACCTTGGAGGTGTTGTTTCTACTCTGCCATCTTGGCTCCGCACCCTTGCTCTCATTCATTGATGTAAGTGCTTATATATAATATTTTTGCCTACATACATCTTTGGATGAAAACCAAAAAACTTTGATAGTTTAACTCCTTTCTGTTATTCTCTTTAATGAAGTTATATTTCTGTGATTCGTTTTTTGTAGCCCTCATTTTTTAGCATTAGACTATTTAATTTCCAATTTATTTTTCATATATGTATCTAGAGTCTCTTATTGAATATAATTTATATTGTATTATATCCTGGATAGGATGCATTTTATATTACTGTTTTCCCCTTTTAGACTGTGAGGTGTTTAAACCCTAATGCATGATCAGTTTTTGTGTAGATACCATGTATAACTGAGAAAAAAAAAAGCATGCAATATCTTACAAAGATTTTTCTTTCTATTCCCCTTCAATTTCCTCCAGAGGTCTATCATATTTAGCTTTTCTAAAATTCTGTTCATTTGTTTAACTTTTTTTCTTATTTATTTTGTGGTTATATTTGTCTAGCTCTGAGAAGGGAAATTTGAAGTCTCCCATTCATACAGTTTTACAGTCTCATAATTCATTAAACTTATCTCTTTAAAATCTGTATGCAATGCCATTTAGTACACATAGTTAAGCAGTCATATTACTTTGTTGTCTTTTGTGCACTTTAGCAAAATGCAGTCTCCTTGTTCATCCCTATTAATTAGGTTCAGTTTTACTTTTGCTTCATCTGAGATTATGATTGCTACTTCTGTCTTCTTTTCCCCGAAGGTGTGTTGTAGTAGATTCTACTTTCATCCCTTTATTTTAGCTCTCTGAGTGTCTTTCTGTTTCAAATGTGTTTCCTGTAAACAGCATATTCTATTCTGGTTTCTAATCCACTCTACTATCAGCTTTCATTTCATGGATGAATTCATCTCATCCATATTCATAATTTTGATTAATGGCTGTGCATTTCCTTCCATCTCATTTTCTTCTGTTTTCTTCTACTTCTCTCTCTCTCTCCTCAAAGCCTGTCTTACTTCTTAACATTGCTTCTCTTAGTCCTCAGTTTTATCACTCTTTTTCCCCCCTCCTCTACCTCTTACTTCACTGCTAGATAAAATACACTTCTACATTTAATTGAGCAAAAAAAATACATTATACATGTAAATGTATGTGTATGTAGGTTTGCATACTTACCTTTTTGGACAAATGCAGGTGTGAGTGAGGTTCAATCATTGACTGAGCGACCTTTATGTTTTCTAAAGTAAGAGTCCTTCCTTGTGTGACTTTTATGTGAAGCAATTTCCCCATTCTTCTTTCCACTTTCTTCCAAGGCATCTGTCTTTTTCATTCATCCATTAAAAAAAAAAAGCAACCCACATAATCAACTTACTTCCATGTCTTCTGTCTATGTAGAGTTCTTCTAATGGTCCTAATAATCATGAAGTTCTTAGCATTTACATTTATCATCTCTCCATATAACTATGTAAACAGTTTGACTTTATTGAGGCCCTTAAGAGTTCTCTTTCATGTCTTCCTCCTTATATTTCTCTTGAGTTTTGTATTAGAAAGAAAAGAAATTTTTATTCAGCTCTGTCTTTCCATCAAGAATTCTTGAAATTCCTTTATTCCATTTAATATTTTTCCCCCTGAAGAATTATACTCACTTTTCCTAGATAGGTTATTCTTGATTTTAATCCTAGCTCTTTTGCTTTCCAGAATATCTTATTCCAAGGCCTCTCCTCCTTTAAAGTAGTAGCTGCTAAATTTTGTGGGTTTCTGACACTGCCACCATGATATTTGAATGGTTTCTTTCTAGCTACTTGAAGTATTTCCTTTTTGACCGAAGAGCTCTGAACTTTACAAGTACTATGTCTAGCTTTGGGAAATTTCCTTTAGGGATGTCTTTCAGGAGGTATATTATTTCAAGTTCTACTTTGCCCCGAGTATTTAAGATATCAGGATAGTTTTCCTTCATGTATTTTTTGAAATATGATGTCTAAGTTTTGTTGTTGTTGTTGTTGTTTTTAATCATGGCTTTCAGGTTTCCTCAAAATTTTCAAATTATTACTCCTTTATTTATTTTTCATGTTAATGATTTTTATAAGATATTTAACATTTTTTACTATTTTAAATTTTTTAACTTTATTGTTTCTTTGTGTGTCATGGAGTCATTGCTTTTTATTTGTCAAAAATTCTGATTTTTAAGAAAGCATTTTTCCCATGGAAATAATTTTCTCCAAAGAGATGAATTATGTCCTCTTGTACCTATTTATTATTTTTTTAACAATTGGTTAAGGCTGCCTTTTAAGGAGTTGTTTTAAATACTGCAATTTTTTTTCCTTTTTTTCACATTTGACAATGCTGTTTTAATGCTGTCATTTCCTCCTTGAGACTCTTTTACCAAGATAGATGTTGGATTGTCATAGGTTTTTTTTTTTTCATTGGTTTCATTTATTTTCCCAATTTTGCCTCTACATCACTCATTTGATTTTATAAAATCAATTTTAGCTCTTCCAGAGATTTTTTTTTGGGGGGATACCATCCAATTCACTGTTTTTCCTTCTTTGAGGTTTTCTTTGTACCTGTTTTGACATCATTACCTTCTGAATTTTTATCTCAATTTTCTGTCTCACTGTTATATTGTTGTATGGTTCGGCACTTTTTTTCTTATTATTTGCTTATTGTTCAGCTTTTTTTTTAAATTGTCAATAGTATTTATATATATTTGAAACATTTAATTTTAAAACCGCAAATTTCAGACCCATTCCCTTCCTCCATTGTCACCCATTCCCTCGGGGAAGATAAGTAATTCAGTAAGTGTTGTACATGTATAGCTATGCAAAAAATTACCATAGTAGATATATTGTAAAAGGCTGCCTATAATTTACTCCCACCCATTCCACCCCTCACTGGTCCATTCCCTACTTTGATCATGTCCCTCTTCTATAGTGGGTACTTCCAACCTTCCCTCCCCCTTGAATGCCCTCCCCTCCATCATCTCCCCTCTCATCCCCCTTCCCCCTACTCTCCAGCAGGGTGAGATATTCCATTTAGTATGTATGTCATTCTCTCCCTGAGCCAAATTCAGTGAGAACACGGTTTTGCCTTTTTGTCTTCCTGTTCTACCCCTCCCCTACAGCCACTTCCCCTTGCTCTTCTTCATGAGGTAGTTTACCCTACTGTCTCTCCCCATCTCCTCTTACCACTTTCCTCTCTCACCTCATTATTTCACCCATTAAGTACCATCCTTTCCCAACAAATTCAACCTATGCCCTCTATCCATGTATAAATGTAAACATATATACACACATTCACATATGTATTCATATGCCCATTTACCGTTCTTCCATTATTTTCATACAGAGAGAAGTTTCATCAATTACAGTTATTGTTTTTCCATGTAGGAATGTAAGTACTTCAAATTTGATAAGTTGCTATTGATTTCTTTTCCCTGATTACCTTCTCAAGCATCTCTTGATTCTTGTGTGTGAATGTCAAATTTTCTATTCAACTCTGGTGTTTTTCTCAAGAATGTTTGAAAGTCCTCTATTCCACTGAATGACTATATTTTCCCCAGAAGCATGATACTATGTTTTGCTGGGTAGGTGATTCTTGGTTTTAATACCAGCTCCTTTGCTCACTGGAATATCGTATTCCATGCACTTCAATCCCTCAGGGTAGAAGCTGCCAGATCCTGCACTATCCTGATTGCTTTTCTACAGTATTCAAATTGTTTCTTCCTGGCTGCTCGTAATATTCTCTCCTGGCTATAATATTTCTAGGAGTTTTCTTTTTGGGATCTTTTTCAGGAGATGACTGGTGGGTTCTTTCAACCTCTATTTTGCCCTCTGGTTATGAAACATCAGAGCATTTTTCCTTGAGAATTTTTTTAAAGGTACATCTTTGTTTCCATTTATTTTGCATATTTAATGTGTTACATTTAAAAACAATTATGAATAAAAATCATAATTTCACTTACTACCAACTGCTTATCCATCAAATATTTGTTCCTTTCCTTTTGCCTTTATTATTCTTCTTTTTAAAATTTACTTACCAAATACTCATTCCTTAGAATTAAGTTTCTTATATGCCTATTCTGTAGTGCTCTGAGGAGCATTCCTCTACTCATGTGTTGATCTAGACCACAGTTGTAACAAGATATTACTGCTTCTCTTACTTAGTGGTGATTTTGCCTAAGACTATTAAGACCTCTGTCTTCTTTGTCTCTTGTCTTCACTAATACAATGATTTTTCCTCCTACAGTGCCATCTTACAACAGAAACTTTTGTATTAGAATCAATATTATCAGTTCAACTGTCTTGTTAGGTGCCTGTAAGTAGTCCATTACAGGAAAGAGTGCTCTAGGGCTAGCTGAGGGTGATTCTCTTCAAGATAAGTGCCCTCAAGCATTTTTCTGTTCCCAATCCATCCTGCATACTTTTGTCAATGGATTTTTTGAAACTATGAAGGTGAATACAGATAAACAACAACTGGGAGTAGTTTTTTTCTTTTAGTTATATCTCAAGTCATCACCCACTGGTTCTAGGCTAACTTTACCTGCTTCCTCTAGCTTTACTGCTCTCCTTTTTAGCAGTCTCCTTAATTCAGCATTCACATGCCCTACAAAATCAGCAGGCATTTCCCCTTTCTACCAAATGACAGTCTTTTTTTTAAGGTTGGAAGGCAAGGCCATTGGGGTTAAGTGACTTGTCCAAGGTCACACAGCTAGTTAAGTATCAAGTGTCTGAGGTAGGATTTGAACTCAGGTCCTCCTGACTCCAGGGTGGATGCTCTATTCACCATGCCACTTAGCTGCCCCCAAATGATCGTTTTAACAAAGCTTGTCTTGGCAACTCATGGACGCCAAAACATCTCTCTAACTTTTGCAAGCACATCTGCCATGTGAGGATAAGCTGTTTTTCTCTAAATCTTGTGCAAGTGGAAAAGCTGATCTTCTGAGAGAAGTCAATAAGCTATTTATCTTTGCTGAGATGCTAGTCAAATCCAAAGTAATTCTGTCACCTTGTTGACCTAAACTTCCCATGTTTTTTCCCTGGAAGGAGATGGTATTTTACCAGAAAAATTTCCTGACTTGAAATGGCCCTCTGTAATGATGTATAACTACTTTCAGCCTTACCCACAGGCACTGCTTGCCTGTTTAACTTTTGGAGTAACTTTACCCACAGGAGAGTTATCTTGTTCTGCACAAGGAGATCTAACTCCAGTTCTTCTCATAGGACAGATGAGTTGTTAAGAACTCTCTTTAACTAACCTAGTCTTTCATAGGCCCTCTTTTCTAATTAAGGCCTCAACTCCCCTGATCAACTCCTCTTCAGAAGGGGATGTGTAAAATTGTCTTCCTAGTGTTATAGCCTACAGTCAGTTTACATGGTATTTTTTTTCATGATCCAACAGATCAGTCTATTAACAGAATATTGATTGGTTTCTCCATTCCTGACCTTACTATGAATTAATTTTCAATATTCAAATTCTTTTTCCCCCTTTTCAATGTGCATATGAGTTTCCAGTTCAAAAACAATAAAATGCCATACTTATTAAATACATCTTCAATTTTTTTTGGGAGTGACAATATAAAAATTATATTTGGCAAACCAATGATGCTAAATTAATCATTAAACAAACAGCATATACATTAATAAGCAATTAAAGTTGTATACAATTAATATGTATCAAATAAAACCATAAAATAAACAAATGAACATCATTAATCATCATATGCAATGTCAGCTACTTTGCATCTATTAATTTTATAAATTACAACAAGTAGATAACAAGAGAAAATCCTGTGATAATTTAAAAAATAACAACAAAGCCTCAAATATGCGTCTATAGTCTTGTGTTACAGAATTTAAGAGTAGATAATCTCTTTGTGAAGTCTAGGTGTGGTGATCAGCTTTCTCTCTACTTGCTAGTAGCTCATTTTCCTTACTTGTTCTCATTCCAGGTTCTAGGATAATCAAGAAGGTAAATTCTTGTTACGGTCCTCATTACAGATGTGGTCATGATGTATTGACTGGCACTGGAAAGAGGTACCAAAATTACCTGCTCCAGGGGCTCTGCTGCCAGCACCGCCGGGGGCCACCCTCTGGTGCCCGGGGCCGGTAGGGCCAGAGGCGGCATGGCCCCCGGCGCCCCCTCCTCCAGCCTCGGGGCGATGTGGCTGCCTCGGGTGGTGGTGGAGGTGTCGCCGGCCATGCTCCGGGAGGCTGGCACCGGACGGCGGCGGGAAGGGAGCGGCGGCGGCAGCGGCGGCAGCGGCGGCGGTGGCCGGGGCAGGAGTGGCGGCGGCCACGCTTCCGCTCATGGCGAGCCGCAGGGAGCCCCTGACTGGGCGGGAGCAGCTCTGCTCGGGAGCGGCCTGGGCCTCCTTGAGAATTTTTTGAAGGATAATTTCTAGGTTATTTCTTTGATCATGGCTTTCACGTAGTTCAGTAATTTTAAGTTATCTCTACTGGATCTATTTTGCAGGTCATTGGTTTTTCCCATGAGATATTTCACATTTTCTTCTCTTCTTTCATTTATTTTATCTGCTTTACGGCATCTTGATTTCTCATAAAGTCACCAGCTTCTATTTGCTCCAGTGTAATTCTCAATGAATGATCCTCCTCAGTGAGCTTTTAAGATTCTTTTTCCATCTGGCCAATTTGACTTTTTAAGGCATTCCTCTCCTCATTGCCTTTTTGAGCCTATGTTGCCATTTTAGTTAGTCTATTTTTTAAGGTGTTATTTTCCTCAGTCAGGCAGCTGACTCTCCTTTCATACTTTTCTTGTGTCTTTTTCATTTGTCTTCCCTATTTTTCCTACACTTCTCTTATCTGCTTCTTACGTTCCTCTGTGGTTTGTAACCAGCTCATATTTTCATTTGTGGCTTTTGGTGCAGGAGTTCTGACCTTCCAGTCCTCCTCTTGTTCCATGCTTCGATCCTTTTTGCTCCCAAAATAGGAGTGTAATGTTGTATTTTTCTGTTTATTTTGTTTCTTTTGCCTAGGCATGTTGCCACTCAATTACTTGACTTTTGGGCTTGTTGCCACAGTAATACTCTGCCACCAGCCAGGGGAGCTTCTATTCCTAACCCTGGGGGTTTCCTCATCTGCTGGAGACATTAGTTGGCTGCCCTTTCTGTAGCCTCCCCACTCTCTTACAAGCTGGTCACACACCCCAAGACTTCCACCCCATACCACAATCCAGATCCAAAAATGTTAAAGGAAGAGCAATTACCCCCCAGACTGATCAGCTGTTCCCCCCACAGTCTGGAGCCCAGTAGCTGAATGTGTTGTGTGACTTTGGCTATGCTGAAACCTCTCAGTGGCATCTTGCCCCCAGCAAAAGAGGCAGGCACTCTCCCAAGTGAGTCCCAAAGTCCATACTGCACTAACCTTTCACTTTGTCCTAGGCAACTATGTGTTGGTAATTCTGGAAATGCCAGGCCTGTTGGTGTTCTGGTGTCCCTCCTCCCTGGGGCTAAACCCTCTGACTCACAACTCATAGAGACCTTGGCTCAGCTCCCAGAGCACTGTGCTGAATGATCCCCGCTGGGTTGCTGGTCTGTCCTCAGTGGGATGTTAGCTTCTCTTTGTCTTTTTGTGGGTTCTGTAGCTCCAGAGTTTGTTTTAAAGTTCCCTTTTATATGAATATGGAATTGGTGGGAGCCGGAGCTGCGAGGAAATGCTGTTACTACTCCCCAATCTTGACTCTGCCCCCTTTTAATTATTATTATTACCTGGAAGGGAGAGTAATTTTTAATTATTATTGACTACAAAGAGTAGGAAATGAAGTTCTGCCCTCCATAAAATGTAGACATTCCTCAAAATTTCAGTGAATTTTTATGCAATTGATTCAGCTATGAAATGAGATTTTAATATAAATATTTCAAAGTGTAAACAGCTGCTAAGGCACAGAGTCCTTCTGAATTGGGTATTATACACATACACAAACACACATACCCTCAATCATACATATACAACACAGACAGAAAAGCATTTTTCAATCCATCTTATCTAGCACCCCCACTTTGGAGATGAGGTGACTGAGATCCTGTGATGTGATTTATAGGAAGTAGATGGCAAAGACAAAATCTGATTTCAGATCTCTTCTTTCATGTTCCTTTTTGTTTCACCATGCTGATTCATATTTGAAACCTAGTATTATACTTTACATAAAGTCAAACAAGTTGCCTAAATGAGTTGAATTGGTAAAATTAAGGGATCATTCAAAAGGGTTTTTGAGCACAATGTTTCAACACTATAAATATAAAATATTTATAAAAATATTTAATACTATCTTACATTTGTATCACTTTCATTTTGAAGTATTTTCTCCCAAACTCCCTTATAGCAAAAAAAATAAAAAAATAAAAAGTGAATAGAAAATGGCAGGTCTGTAAAAAATCAATACATCAAGCAAATCTGACATGTGTGATTCTTCACATACACATCCAAATACACAATTTGCTACCTCTGGAAAGAAAGGATGAATTTTCTCATCTCCTTCTTTAGGTGAAGCACCATGTTTAGGAAAACACACTAGTTTTGCTTTGCTTTTCTGTTGCTGATGCTACTCTATTTAAATTATTTTGTGTTTTCTGTATATTCTTCTTAGTTCATATATTTTGAATAAGTCCATATGCTTTCCCAATAGTTCTCTGTATTATCCAAAATTTCAGGATATATTCTTGCACACATGAGTAGAGGGTAGGTGTGGTTTGTATAAATGAAAACACACACATTTAAGTAGCTGTTTTGTGACTAATTTTTATTTATGAGCCTATGAATTGTACAAGAAATGAAAATTCTAGGACTCGTGTTCCATTCTATGCAATCTATATTCTCTGAAAACAATATGCTATGTCTGAATAATATTAAGGCATATAAGCTTTCCTCAAGAAGTATCAGATTAAGAAATTCAAATATTTGTTTTAGTCTCACTGCCTTTTTTTTTACCTTTCCAACTTTCATATTCCTCTGTACCATATAAAATGACAGATAACCTAGGAAATCTTCAGTGGAATTAGGATGCATAAATTAAACATAACCTTTATTTCACATATAATCAGAAAAGATATAAATAATACCTCCTAGAAGGCAAAAGAATATTGGGGTAGGAATTTTTCGTATGGCCCTATTGCATCCAAAAGATCAAGGAGATCAGCATATTGTACTGAAATCCATTATAATTCAAGAACTCAGTAGCATTTTTATCTTAGAGTATTTGAGTGTATTACAAATATCTAGACTGCATGGAAATTCCAAGAATTTTATGGTTTCTTACTGTTGTTCCCTAGGTAATCTGTCAGATATATGATTTTGGAAGTATACACCAGAGCAGAACTCCATTTTCTGATGCTTTTCTATTGAAAATCTAGTTCAATCTCAGGACTGGAAATTGATAAAATTGGAGTTTGGTGAAGATAAAAGTAAATATATGAAGTTTCAACTAATATTGTTTTGTTGTTTTTGCAGTATATGTGTGAATAGGTCGTTAGATAGATAGATAGAAAGAAAGATAGAGATATGGATTCAGCAGAGAGTAATACTTGAATCTCCTCTAGTAATTGCCAATTAACAAGTAGTCCAGATGAAATAGCTGCTCTCTCTTTATATTAATTGCACTTGAATTAACATAAAATTGAAATTGGTAGAGTGAAATATTTCTTCATGCATTTATCAGTGTGGACCCTGAAAAGAACATTACTGGCTTGCATATAATATAATTATGAAGCAGAATGTTCTAGTGTCTTCACTCAGTCTTGATAGGCCCTCAGAAAAATGAGAAGTAGAAGATTTCCTTTTGAATGATGTATTCATGGTTTTCAATTTTTCTGAAAAGCAACCAAAAAATCCTGATGAGCTGATCAGGAGAGCTTGTCATCTCAAAGATCCTCTAGAGCCTGTCATGGTCAGTGGAATCAAAAACAGGTTTACAATTAATGAAGGAAAAGCACATTGTGCTGGGGAATCTGATGAGTTCCTTCAGCAACTGTCATAGGGAAAGAGTTGATATAGAATTGATTAGTCTGACACTCACTCCATGAGCTCAGGGTGGGGAAGGGAGAATATGACAGAATATTGGAAAAGTTTTTGACTGTCAAACTCAGAGGAGATATGTCCCTTTAAATATCACATTCTTTCCAGGTCTTCTCTGCAGGACAGTCACATAATGTTATCACCTATTATGTCCCATAATTCCATACTGTTAGATAACATTGATAATGTATCACTCCAAGCTTTATATCATGCCATTGAGACATTAAAACATTTTACACATTAACTAACACATTCCTTTTTGTCAAGGAAAAAATTACACTCAATAGTCACATTTTCTATTCTATTTACTTATTAGGTCAATGTGTTTTTCTTTCATCAAATTGACCCATATATAATTATTAATATCATAAGGAAGATGAGCCATACATTTTGCAAATTCTGCGTAGTTAAGGCATGAATTCCACATTATTAAATCTTTCTATTGTACTACTTTGTATTGTATATTCATTCTCTTTCGTCACAGCTCCCCCATGGTCTCCATCACCTCCTCCCATACATATTAGCTCAACAGAGCTTGAAGACAACTATTGAAAAATGTTGTCAGGTAATGAGTCACTGGAGACTCCAGTAACACAAAGTTCCTTAGAATTTTTTTAATTAAAAATGTACTGAAGCTTCATGAATTGCTAACTACTTGGCACATATCTGATTTGGAAAAGAATGACATAATCCTACTTTTAAATGTATACACAAGGAAATGTTGGCAATATAATAACCTCTCTCATAGTATCAGGTTTACTTCTGTGAAAGAGAGTAACAAGCAGTGTTTCTCTCTTTTTTTTAAAGCAATTGGGGTTAAGTAACTTGCTCAAGGTTACACGGCTAGTCATTATTTATGTGTGGGTGGATATTTTCTGAGGCCAGATTCGATTTCGGGTCATCCCAACTCTGAGGCCGGTGATTTTACTCACTGAGCCACCTAGCCTCCCCATTGTGTTACTCACTTTTAATAAATTTGCTATTTTTTTCATTCCAAGAAGAATTATTCAAGTAGAGACAACATGGATGGGAGAGAGCATCCCTTAATTTCTCTACACATGTATATTCCTAGACCTAAACATGCAAACATCATTCTTTTTTTTTAAACAAATGCTTTATTAACTTCTGGTTTACTTCATTCATTTCTGTCAGACTTCGAGTTACAATTTTTTCCACGTTTTTCCCTTACCAACCACCGGAGAATTGCAGTCCCACAAGATATCCCCTCATCCGGGCGGCTAGGTGGCGCAGTGAGTAGAGCGCCGGCCCTGGAGTCAGAAGGACCTGAGTGCAGATCTGGCCTCAGACACTTAACCCACATAAACAAAAAAACCTAGCCGTGTGACCTACGGCAAGTTACTTAACCCCAACTGCCCTAAAAGGGGCGGCTAGGTGGCGCAGTGAGTAAGAGTGCTGGCCTCGGAGTTGGGATGACATGAGATCAAATCTGGCCTCAGAAAATGAGCACCCACACATAAATAATGACTAGCCATGAAACCTCGAGCAAGTTACTTAACCCCAACTGCTTATAAAAAAAAAAAAAAGATATCCCCTCATCCAATCTACTCTCTCCCATACCTTCCTCCATAACCCCTTCGAATTTTCCATTAGGGCAAGGTGAAACTATGTGCCCCAATGCCCACACACTTTATCTCCTAAGTACATGCAAAATAGTATTAATAATAGTATTTATATATATTTGAAACATTTAATTTTAAAACTTCGAATTTCAGATCCAATCCCTTCCTCCCTTGTCAACCATTCCCTCTGGGAAGATAAGCGATTTAGTATGTGTTGTATATGTATAGTTTTGAGAAACATTACCATAGTAGATATATTATAAAAGGTTGCTTATAATTCCCTCCCACCCATTCCACCCCCCGCCTGGTCCATTCCCTATTTTGATCCTGTCCCTCCCTGATAGTGAGTACATCAAACCTCTCCTTCCCCCAAAATGCCCTCCCCTCCATCCTCCAACCTCTCATCCCCCTTCCTCCCACTCTCCAGCAGGGTGAGATATCCCATTTAGTATGTAGGTCATTCTCTCCCTGAGCTAAATTCAATGAGAATATGGCTTTACCTTTTTGCCTTTCTGTTCTTGCCCTCCCCTGCAACTACTTCACCTTACCTCTTCTACATGAGATAGTTTACCCTACCCTGGCTCTCACCATTTCCTCTTGCCACTTTGCTCTCTCACCTCTTAACTTCATGCCTTAAGTATCATTCCTTCCCACCAAATTCAACCTATGTCCTCTATCCATGTATAACTATAAACATATATACACACATTCACATATGTATTCATATGACCATACACCCTTCTTCCGTTATTTTCATACTGAGAAAGATTTCATCAGTCATAGTTATTGTTTTTCCATATAGGAATGTAAATAGTTCAACTTTGATAAGTTCCTTTTGATTTCTTTTCCCTGATTACCTTCTCAGGCATCTCTTGCTTCTTGTGTCTGTATGTTAAATTTTCTATTCAACTCTGGTTTGTTCCTCAAGAATGCTTGAAAGTACTCTATTCTACTGAATGACCATATTTTCCCCTGAAACAACATACTCAGTTTTGCAGGGTAGGTGATTCTTGGTTTTAATCCCAACTCATTTGCCCTCTGGAATATCATATTACATGCCTTTTCATCCCTCAGTGTAGAAGCTCCAAGGTTCTGTGTTATTCTGATTGTGTTTCCATATTATTGAAATTGTTTCTTCCTGGCTGCTTATAGTTTTTTTTTTCTCCTTGATCTGGGAATTCTGGAACCTGGCTTTAATATTCATGGGGGTTTTCTTTTTCGGATCTTTTTCAGGAGGTGATCTGTGGATTCTTTCAAACACTATTTTGCCCATTGGGTATAAGACATTGGGGCAATTTTCCTTGAGGCTTTCTTGAAGCATGATTTCTAGGTTCTTTCTTTGATCATGGCTTTCAGGTAGTCCAATAAATTTTAAATTCTCTCTCCTGGATCTATTTTCCAGGTCAGTGGTTTTTCCCATAAGATATTTCACATTGCCTTCTCTTCTTTCATTTGTTTGGATCTGTTTAAAAGCATCTTGATTTCTCATAAAGTCATTAGCTTCCATTTGCTACAGTCTAACTCTGAAGCAATGAATTTCCTGAGTGAGCTTTTGAGATTCTTTCTCCCTCTGGCAAATTTGGCTTTTTAAGGCATTCTTCTCCTCATTGCCCTTTTGGGCCTCTTTCCCATTTGAGTTAGTCTATTTTTACGGTGTTATTTTCCTCAATCAGGCTGTTGACCATCATTTCATAATTTTCCTGCATCCTTTTCATTTCTTTTCCTAATTTTTCCTCCACTTCACTTATTTCATTTTAAAAATCCTTCTTAAGGGGAGTTGAAACAGTGCATCCAAGCCACTCTTCCCTCATATCACCTCCAAGCTATGAAAAAGGAGACTCTGAACAATTTCTGGAACCACAGCACCCACAGAATGACACAGAGACATTAACCTCCCACTGAGGACAGCCCAGCAGCCCTGCAGGAAGGCCCAGTTCAGCACCGGCAGCATAGTCTGCAGTGTGTGGAGAGCCGAGCCCAGGTCCCCTTGTTTCACGGCTTTTGCCCCAGGGAGGCAGGGCCAGTCGCTGGGTGGAAGGACCCAAGAACACCAGCAGCTATGGCGTCTCCAGAATTATCAACATAGACATGCCTCGGACAAAGTGAGAGGGTAGTGCCCTATAGAATTTGGGACCAGTATTTGGGGAATGCATCAGCTTCCTCCCCTGGGGGGTAGAGGCCACTGAGGAGACACGCCATTTTTTAGGTTTTAGAGGCAGCTCCAGCTCCTGCCCTGCAATATGTAGCGAGATAGAATGATCAGTCTCGGGAGGTAATCGCTCTTGCTTTAACCTCCCTGGATCTGGATTGTGATCTGGGGTGGAGGGAATGGGTAGGTTTCCAGCTTGCCAGAAATGGAAGTTGCCCCCCCACACACACACACGATCAGGATGAAAGTTCCCATCTGGCAACAGGCCATACTGTGGCAACAAGCTCAAAAGTCAAGTAATCAAGTGACAACTTGCCAAGGCAAAGGAAACAAATTAAACAGAAAAATGCAACCTTAGACTCCTACTTGGGGTCAAAAACAATCGAAGCATAGAGAGAGGAGAGGGCAGTGAGGTCAGAAGTCCTGCTCCAAAAGCCCCAGAAGAAAACATGAGTGGGTTGCAGGCCATAGAAGACCTTAAGAAGGACTTTAAAAACCAAATCAGAGAAGTGGAGGAAAAATTGGGAAGATAAATGAGAAGGATGCAGGAAAAGTATGAAATGAGGGTCAATAGCCTGACTGAGGAAAACAACACCTTAAAAAATAGACTAACTCAAATGGCAAAGGAGGCCCAAAATGGCAATGAGGAGAAGAATGCCTTAAAAAGTCGAATTTGCCAGATGGAAAAAGAATCTCAAAAGTTCACTGAGGAGATTCATTCCTTCAGAGTTAGACTGGAGCAAATGGAAGCTAATGACTTTATGAGAAATCAAGATACTGTTAAGCAGATCCAAACAAATGAAAGATTAGAAGGTAATGTGAAATATCGCATGGGAAAAACCACTGACCTGGAAAATAGATCCAGGAGAGACAATTTAAAAGTTATTGGACTACCTGATAGCCAAGATCAAAGAAAGAACCTAGTAATGACCCTTCAAGAAATTCTCAAAGAAAACTGCCCTGATGTTTTAGATCCAGAGGGCAAAATAGAGGTTGAAAGAATCCACAGATCACCTCCTGAAAAAGTTCCCAAAAAGAAAACTCACAGGAATATTAAAACCAGGTTCCAGAATCCCCAGATCAAGGCGCAAATACTCCAAGCAGCCAGGAAGAAACAATTTCAATATTGTGGAAAAACAATCAGAATAGCCCAGGACCTGGCAGCTTCTACATTGAGGGATAGAAGGGCATGGAATATGATATTCTTCAGGGCAATGGAGCTGGGATTGAAGCCAAGGGTCACCTACCCAGCAAAACTGAGTATCTTGTTTCAGGGGATAATATGGTCATTCAGTGGAATAGAGGACTTTCAAGCATTCTTGAGGAAAAACCAGAAATGAATAGAAAATTTGACATCCAGACACAAGAAGGAAGAGATGCCTGATAAGGTAATCAGGGAAAAGAAATCAAAAGGAAATTATCAAAGTTGAACTATTTACATTCCTATATGGAAAAGCAATAACTGTGACAAATGATATCTTTCTCACTATGAAAACAATGGAAGAAGGGTGTGTGGTCATTTGAAGACATATGTGAATATGTGTCTATATGGTTACAGTTATATATGGATAGAGGGCATAGATTGAATTTGTTGGGAAGGGAGAATACTCAAGGGATGAAATTATGAGGTGAGAGAGGAAAATGGCAAGAGGAGATGGGGAGAGACAGGGTAGGGTAAACTATCTCATGTAGAATAAGCAAGAGGAAGTGGTTGCAAGGGAGGGGGAGAATAGGAAGGCAAAAAAGGCAAAACCACATTCTCATTGAATTTGGTTGAGGGAGAGAATGACATACATACTAAATGGGATATCTCAGCCTTCAGCAGTATAGGGGGAAGGGGGATGAGATGAGGGATGATGGATGGGAGGGCATCCTTGGGGGGACGGGAGGTTTTAAGTACCCACTATAGAAGAGGGACAGCATCATGTAGGGAATGGACCAGGTGGGGGGTGGGATGAATTGGAGGGAATTATAAGCAGCCTTGTACAATATATCTACTATGATAATGTTTTCCATAGCTAGACATGTACAACATATACTGAATTACTTATCTCCCCAGAGGGAATGGGTGACAAGGGAGGAAGGAAATGGATCTGAAATTCGAGGTCTTAACATTAAATGTTTCAAATATATACAAATACTATTATTAAAACTCTTTTGCTTATAATTGGGAGATAAGATGTGCAGGCATTGGGACACAAAGATTTACCTTCCTCTAATGGAAAAGTCGAAGGGGGTATGGGAGAGAGCAGATTGGAGGAAGCGATATCTTGTGGGACTGCTATTCTGGGAGGTTGGGTAGGGGAATAACGGGGGGAAAATGAGTGTAACTCAAAATCTGGCGGAAATGAATGATGTAAAACAGAAGGTAATAAAGCATTTGTTTAAAAAATGTAGTGTGAATTATTTTTTTAATGGGCACCATTTATCAAGATATTCTGTGGTTTTGAAAAAGAGGGTTGGGAATCATTAACGTTAAACAATTATTTTTATAGCTAACTTTCATTACATAAATAAATACTTACTAAGCACCTCCAATGATAAATGCTCTCTTCTTCATCAAACATTTTGGCAACATCTAGATTTCTTGCCAGTTCTATTGTGTTATTGTAAAGAGAACTCTCAGTAAAGCAACTCCTCTACCAAACACAGATGTAACTGTTCTAGGACATAGTATTATAGAATTGTCTGCCATGCTGAGAATTTAAGTGCCTTCTCTAAGATCACAGCACATGTATATAACTGAGGTAAAACTTACATTATATTCATCCTAATTACCATGTTTTTGCATTACCAAATAAGTAGCAATCTCTCTCTCTCTCTCTCTCTCTCTCTATCTCTCTCTCTCTCTCTCTCTGCTTTTTGAGAGGGGGAAAGTGACTTGTCCAATGTCACATGGTTAGTAAGCATTATTTCTGGGGCCAAATTTGAACTCAGGTCCTCCTGACTCCAGGGCGAGTGCACTATTTACTGAGCCACTTAGCCACCCTGACAAGATTTCTCATCATATGAATACAAGCATTGAATTCTTTTTTAAAAAAAAAAAGGTTTCTTGGAGAGGGAGAGTTGGAGGAGAAAGAATCAAGGAGTAAAGAAACATCTTATCTGCCTAAACCCCTGTGTTTAATGTCCATTCATTCTATACTGATCAAATTGATTTCTAAGCAGATGACTATTGCAAAGAATGTTCTTATTTCTATGAGTGGATAATGTTGAATAATGTTCTACTTTAAAAATTTGCATGGAACCTCTGCTTAGTAATATATTATACTTTGGCCATAATTTGCTCATTTACCTGCGTACTGCCAATAAATACTATTGATTTATATCATCCTGCCTTTTACTGGTCTGAAAGGTATTATTTTCCAGGTCTTTAAAGTTATTCTTGAGCAAAATTTGGAATGATACCTAATACAGTATCTTTTTAAATCATCCATTCCATTAGATTACATGGCCCTGCCTGTCTTTCAGTTTTTCAAGAAGGTCCAAAATTTACTAGATTCTTCCTAAATAAAACAAACCAGCATGCATCATGACACACTGAAAAGAGTTCTGAATCTGAACTTATAGGATGTAGGGATTTGAATTCAAATTCAGAAACTGATTACCTTTGTGACCTTTGCTAAGTCACAATATCTGTGGAATTAAGTTTTCTCATTGATAAGAAGGAATTCAACTAAGTTGCCTCTGATGTACCTTTGTCCTTTACATATACGATTATATGACTATCCTCGAGTCCACATGAAGTTTGAAAGAAGATTTAGAAGGAATTGGGAATTATTTATAGTTTGATATGACAGAGCAAACTTACTTAATTATGCATGAATTTAGATCACATACCCACAAATAAGCAATAACAATTAAAGGAAATTCTCATGTTTACGGTGGTCTACCTTCTTAGATCGAATACCATAAAATAGTAATTCAATGGTGGCTTTATAAGAGAAATATATGTTTGAGAAACATCATATTCCTTGTGGAATAGGTCTGCTATGGGAGGTTCTGTCATGTATCAAAATGTA
The DNA here is from genome assembly GCA_011680675.1 of Gymnobelideus leadbeateri. Taxonomy (NCBI): domain Eukaryota; kingdom Metazoa; phylum Chordata; class Mammalia; order Diprotodontia; family Petauridae; genus Gymnobelideus; species Gymnobelideus leadbeateri. The sequence goes on along the minus strand of WOXC01002406.1, from coordinate 77,790 downwards.
ATAACATGATCTCCCTCCAAATTGTTCCAGAAAGCATTGGTAGAAATACACAAAGGTTATTTCTCAAAGCTCTTCAAGACAGAACTTAATAATCAACATTTTTCCTCCTGATTTTTTTCAAAACCATATAGGCATAAAATTATCAAATTTATTCATCTGGAGAGTACCACCTCCTCACTTCCTTACAGGTTTTAGATTCCATGTACTCACATACCTCCAACGTGAAATCTTATTGCGTATACCATCACTTCTTACATCCTTACCTGGCTCTTAGCTCTTGGGACACATCTTCTGCTTATACCTGATTTGATAAATGCTTTTCAGGGACCTCACAGGACATATTGCTACCACATGCCTTAAATCTGGGCCTGATGGTCTAATTTCCAGTCTGCTTCAACATATCTTTCCATTCATTCATTCTCTTCATGGACTCATTCACAATAATTGGTGTTCTCTCATATTCTTTTACTCTCCACGGATTTATTTCTTTCTATTTTTATTTTATTTTTTAAAGCAATTGGGGTTAAGTAACTTCCACAAAGTTACATGGCTAGTCATTATTTATGTGTGGGTGCTCATTTTCTGAGGCCGCTTTCGATCCCGGGTCATCCCAACTCCGAGGCCGGCGCTCTTACTCACTGCGCCACCTAGCCGCCCCTATTTTTGTTTTATTTTAGTTTTAGTTTTTAACATTCCCTTTCATAAGATGTTGAGTACCAAAGTTACTCCCAACTCAAATCACCCTTCAACAAGATGGCATGTGATCTGATATAGGTTATACATGTACAATCATATTAAATATATTTCGACAGTAGTCATGTTTTGAAAAAAGAATCATAACAAAAGGGAAAAACCACAAGAAAGAAAAAGAAAGCAAAAAAGGAAAAAATAGCAAGCTTCAATTTGCTTTCAGACTCCATAGTTCTTTTGTTAGATTGCATAGTAGTTTCCATCATGAGTCCTTTGGAATTATATTAGATCATTGCATTGCTGAGAAAAGCTAAGTCTATGGAAGTTAATTATCAAAGAAAGCTGCTGATACTGTGTACGATGGTTCTTCCCACATCACTCAGAATCAATTCATCTAAGTCTTTCCAGGTTTTTCTGAAATCCTACTGCTCATAATTTATTGAAGTACAATAGTATTTCATTACATTCAAGTTCCACAACTTACTCAGCCTTTATATATATACAGAGAGAGAGAGAGAGAGAGAGAGAGAGAGAGAGAGAGAGAGAGAGAGAGAGAGAGAGAGAGAGCTGCTATAAATAACTTTGTACTTCTCAGTTATTTTGCCTTTTTATGATCTTTTAGTGATAAAGACCTTGTACTGGTATTAAGGGGTTAAAGGGTATGCAGTCTGATAGTCCTTTTGGGCATAGTTCTAAATTGCTCTCGAGAGTGGGTTGGATCAATTCACAAATCTGTCAACAATGCTTGTGTTCCAATTTTTCCACATCTTCTCCACCATCTATCATTTTTCTTTTCTCTCATATACAATCTCACAGGTATGAAGTAGTACCTCAGAGTTCTTTTAATTGTATTTCTTTAATCAATAGTGATTTAGAGCATAGAGCCAAGATGGCAGAGTAGTAACAGGACTTCCTCAGGGGTACTGCTTCCACATCCTACAATACATGTAAAAAATTAATAAGCAAACTTTAGAGCTACAAAACCCACAAAGTGACAGAGAAAAACTAACCTCTCACTGTAGATAGAGGGCAGGCCAGCAGGAAGGGTCCAGCATAGCATGCTGGGAGCCAACCCCAAGCCTACATGAGTCTGAGTTTTAGCATCAGGACGGTCCAACCATCCTCTTCTAGAGGGATGTTGGGAGACTGGACCACCAACAGCTGTGGTGGCTTCCAGAATTATCAATCTATAAATGGCAAAGACAAAGTGAGAGGTCAGTGGATTTTGGGAACAGAGAATCTGGGAGCTGGGTCTGGTCTCAGCCCCTGGGGTGAGAAGCAGCTGAGGCATGGCCACAGCTGCATGGTTGTGTCAGAGCTCCTGGCCTGCAGATTGTAGAGGGACCAGGAAACCAGTTTGAGGGGTAAGAGATCTTGCTTTAACTAGCTTGGATCCGGATCCCTGTCCTGGGTGGAAGTCCTGGGGTACGTGACCAGTGGCCAGGGCCAGTGGAGGCTACTGAGAGGGCACCCAACTAATAGATCTGGCAGCTGAGTAAACCGCAGTGATTTTGGGCAACGCTCTCCTCTCTGAAAGCTGAGTTCGACTGTGACAAAAAGCACAAAAATCAAGTGGTTGAGTGGCAAAATGAGCAAACAGAGGAAGTGGAGCAAACACAGTGGTCCAACTTCGGATTCCTTTTTTGGGGACAAAAAGGATCAAGGTATGGAGCAGGAGGAAGACAACAAAGTTATAATTCATGTACTAAAAGCTACCAAGAAAAATATGAACCAGTTACATGCCATAGAGGAGCTGAAGAAGGATTGTGAAAACTAAATAAAAGAAGTGGAGGAAAAATTGGGAAGAGAAATGAGAATGATGCAAGAAAAAAATGAAAAGAGGGTCAAAAAACTGACTGAAGAAAATAACACCTTAAAAATAGACTAACTAAAATGGCAGAAGAGACTCAAAAACCCAATGAGGAGAATGCCTTAAAAAGCAGAATATGTCAGATTGAAAAAATAATGTCAAAATTTCACTGAAGAGAATCATTCCTTCAGAATTAGATTGGAGCAAATGGAAGTTATTGTCTTCATGGGAAATCAAAATACTATTAAACAGATCCAAACAAATTAAAAAATAGAAGGAAATGTGAAATACATTATTGGAAAACCACTGACCTGGAAAATAGTTCCAGGAGAGAGGATTTAAAAATAATTGGGCTACTTGAAAGCCATGATGAAAAAAAGAACCAAGAAATCATCCTTCAAGTTATTCTCAAGGAGAAATTCTCAATAGAGGTTGAAAGAATATACAGATCACCTCCTGAAAAATATCCCAAAAAGAAAACTCCTAGGAATATTAGAGCCAGGTTACAAAATTCCCAGATAAAGGAGAAAATATTACAAGCAGATAGGAAGAAACAATTTGAATATTGTGGAAACACAGTCAGGATAACACAGGATCTGGAAGCTTCTATACTGAGGGTTGGAAGGGCTTGGAATATGATATTCTGGAGGTCAAAGGAGCTGGTATTAAAACCAAGAATCACCTACCCAGCAAGACTCAGTACCATGTTTCAGGTAAAAATAAGGGACTTTCAAGCATTCTTGATGAAAAAAAAAAAAACAGACTTGAATAGAAAATTTGACATTCAGATGCAAAAAGCAAGAGAAGCATGAGAAGGTAAACAGGGAAAAGAAATCAAAAGGAACTTATCAAAGTTGAACTATTTATATTCCTATAAAAATGACAATTGTAACTTATGAAACTATTCTTGGTATGAGAATAGTTGAAGGGAATACACATACACATATGTCTACATAGGAGGTTATATAGGTGTATAAATACATATGTGAGTATATAAATACACATATGTGTGTATGTGCATGTGTATGTGTGTGTGTGTGTGTGTGTGTGTGTGTGCGTGTGCGCACAGGTATACATAGATAGAGGGCACAGAACCAATTTAATAGGTAGGGATGATACTTAAAAGGTGAAATTTAGAGGTGAGAGAGGAATATAATGAGAGGAGATAGGGAGAGACAGGATGGGGTAAATTATCTTATACAGAAGGAGCAAGGGGAAACTGTTATAATGGATGGAAAGAACAGGAAGCCAAAAGGGAATGAGTCAATGTTATTCTATTGAATTTGGCTTAGGGAGGTAATGATATACAGATTAAATAGAGTCTCTAACCCTATAGGGGAGTGGGGGGGGGAAGGGAATTAGAGCAGGGATAATGAAAGGCAGGTCAGGCTGGGGGGGGGGGAGGAAAGTTGGAAGATGGAAACACCCACTTTTCTCTAGTAGAGAATAGAAGGTGTGGCAGGTGTGATAGTATGGAGGGAAATATAGTCAGTCTTACAGGATATATCCATAATGCCAATGTTTTCCTTAGCTACACATGTATAGCTTATATTGAATTGCTTATCTTCCCAGTAAGAGTGGATGGAGGAAGGAATCTGGAATTCAAAGTTTTAAAATCAAAATTTTCACACACACACACACACACACACACACACACACACACATATATATATATATATATATATATATATGATAGTAATGGAATTTAAAAAAATCCCCCTTTGTTGGCTTGGTTTGGGGGTTGAGTGTTAAAATCCAGAGCCTGTGACTCCCACTTGTGGGATGGACTTGTTGAAGTGAAAAGAGAGGGCTGAACTGGGAGGAGCTGGTCCCTTGGCTTTAGAGAGGCACAAGGAGAGTGAGAGAGGCAGAATAATTTTTGGAAGCAGCATCATGGAGGAAGAGAGAGGGAGAGGATTGCTGAGGGCCATTTCGAGCTGCCCAGGAGTTTTGATAGCTGCCACCCAGAGCTGCCAAGAACTAAGGAGATATGGGTGTGATCCTAGTACTTTGTCTGTATGTTTTAATGTTGTTTTGCCAGATTCGTCCACTGGTGAAGGGCAGTGCTGCTGTTCCACAGATCTTGAAATCTTGCTCTTGGTTCAGGGATACTGAGACTGTTCTGTAGACAGAGAGTGAATTTCTTCCACTGATGAATGATAGTGCTATTATTTTAGCAGTCTTGGAAACTTGATGTTGGTTCAGAATACCTGAAGAAGGATTTTCTTGTTGTATGTTTACAGATATCCTGGAAGAGGGTCTTGCTAGTGTTTTCAGGGGTCCTAGGACTGTTATGTAGACAGAAAATGAATCAATGAGGACACTGGCAATGCATCTTGTGGCCTTGTTAAGCTTTGTCTCCACAGGAACAGAGATTTCTGAGAACTTGCCTCAGGTCAAGATGGAGAAAAGACCTCTCTTTGGATATTAAATGCTGTGGTGATATCTTAACCTTGATGTAACTCAGGGGTAGATGGCCTTTTTGCTCGCTATTGCCCCTTTTGAGAATGTGCTTGGCTTTAACTGATGATAATTGTAATTCAGTCGTCATCCAGGAATGGGAAACTTTTGAATTTTTGTGCCCTGTGACTGACCAAATGAATGTGCTTTTTTATGATTGGAAACTAATCTTCATTTGAGAAAAGGGTCTTTGGCATTGACAAAATTAATGTACTGCCCACGGGTGGAATATTACTTGGAAATTATTGAATTATATTTGGTGAATGCTGTATTTAGAATTATGCTGTATTTTGATTTTCTCTCTTCTTAATTTGTTCACAGAATAAAATGGAGAGTGGCTACACTGGTATTTTGAACCTTGGGAAGTTACCTTTGCTTGGCATTACTATATATATACATATATATGAAGTATAATTTTTGTTGATGGTATTAGATAGATGTCACTTATTATTTTAAGGAACATTCCATTTACTCCCAATCTCTATAATGTTTTTAATAGGAATGTGTGCTGTATTTTGTCAAAAGCTTCTTTCTGTATCTATCGTGATAATAATATGATTTCTTGCAAATTTATCATTGATAATTTTATCTTATGATATATGCTGATAATTTTTCAAATGTTTAAACAATCTTGCATTCCTTCCATAAACCCCACATTCTCATTGTGTATTATCCCTCTGACAAAAAAGTAGACACTATGATTTTCCCTTACCCCAGGCTGACCTTCTTTCTATCACACCCCTCAACCACCTTATCCCCTTCCCCTTCTATTTTCCTATAAGGCAAGGTAGATCCCTATACCCTATTGTCTGTGTGTCTTATTTCCCAGTGGCATGTAAAAACAATTTATAACACTTCTCTTTAAAACTTTAAGTTCAGGTCAGAGTCAAGATGGAAGAATAAAAGCCAGAATTTTCTTGAACTAGTCTGATAATTACCTCCAACAACTGTAAAAAATGTGTCTAAACAAATTTTAGAGCTACAGAACCCACAAAGGAATAGAGTATAAGTAATCTCCCACCAAAGGCAGGCTAGCAGGCTATCATACTATCAGGAAGGATCTATTACATTTGACTGAGAGCTAAGCACAGTCCTTTGTGGGCCATGCTGGCACAGGCAGGCATCAGAGATGTGGAAGAGCACACTTCAGGGTACTGAATAACTGGCAGCTGTGGCAGTTTCCAGACTTTTCAAATCATAAACTTGAAAGACAAAGGTCAGTGGGGAAACTGTTGAAACAGGGTGAGAGAAGAGCAGGGTCTGCCTCCTGCCCCCAGTGTGGCAGAAGTGGTAGTGGCTGTTTCTGGAGCACCAGGCCCACAGATGGTGGGGGCACCAAGCAGCTGATCAGAGGACAATTGTAGGAATCTCTTTGCTGACACTGAGTCAAAATACTCTTGATTTGCCTTCTTGGATCTGGGTCGCAGTCTTGGGTGGAAGTCCTAGGATGAGGAATGCTGGTGTGACAGAGCTTGTGGCAACTACTGAGAGGCAGTCTTCCTCACAGGTCTGAGACAATAGTCTGGAAGAAGTTCTGAAAACAGCTCCACAAAACCCCATAAATTTGAGACAAATATTTCTCCATTCTGTAGGCAGAGTTCTAATGTGGCAAAGGAGCTGAAAAGTCAAGTAATTGGCTTGGAAAACGAACAAAGGAAGAGAAATCAGACTATAGAGTCAATCTTGGTTACAAAGAGGATCAGAACCAGAAGAAGACACCAAAGTGAAAACTCCTGCGTCAAAAGCCTCCAAGAAAAATATGAATTGGTCACAGGCCTTGGAGGAGCTCAAGAAGGATTTTGACATTTAAATAAGAGAAGTAGAGGAAAAATTAGGAAGAGAAATGATGACAGAAGAAAATCATGAAAAGGGAGTCAACAGCCTGCTATTGGAGACCCAAAAAATTACTAAAGAAAATAACACTTAAAAAAATAGACTAACAGGGGGCAGAGTCAAGATGGTAGAGTGGAAAAAGGACTTCCGCTCAGCTCCAGCTCCCACCTTCTTCAATTCATGTAAAAAATGACTAAACAAACTTAAGAGCTACAGAATCCACAAAATGACATAGAGAAGCTAATCTCCCCCTGAAGACAGCCCACCAGGCTGGAAGGAAGGAGCCAGCACAATAATCTGGGAGCCAAGCCCAGCCTCACATGAGCCTGAGGTTTTGGCTTCAGGGCGGCCTGACCAGGTGCTGGCTGGAGGGACTTCAGATAACCAGCAGCTGTAGAGGTTTCAAGAATTATCAACCCACAGATGATAAGGACAAAGTGAGAGGTCAGTGCAGTGTGGACTTGGGGAACACGGAGTTCAAGAGTGAGGTCCAGTCTTTACTCCCTGGAGGGAGTAGTGGCTAAGGTGATGAAGCTGTGCCATATGGCTGCTTCAGAGCTGCTGGCCCACAGATTGTAGGGGGACCAAGTGATCAGTCTGAGGGTTAATCGCTCTTGCTTTAACCTGCTTGGGTCTGGATCCCTGTCCTGGATAAAGGTCCTGGGGTGTGTGACTAGTTTGCCATAGCATGTGGAGGCTTGAGAAAGCCAACCCAACTAATAGCATCAGTAGCTACGAAAAACCCTGGTGACTGGGACTAGGCACCCCTTTCTGCTAAAAGAGTTCTACTTTGGCAAAAAGCTCAAAAGTAATTTGAGTCAATAATTGAGTGGCAACATGAGCAAGCAAAGGAAGAAAGTGGAACAATCCAACATTAGACTCCTATTTTGGAAACATAAAGGATCAAAGTATGGAAGAGGAGAAAGACAGAAAAATCAGAACTCCTGCACCAAAAGCTTCCAAGAAAAATATGAGCAGGTTACAGGCTATATAGGAGCTTAAGTAGGATTTTGAAAACCAAATAAGAAAGTGGGGGAAAAATTGGGAGGAGAAGTGAGAAGAGAAAAATTGGGAAGAGAAATGAGAACAATGGAAGTAAATTATGAAATGAGAGTCAACAACCTGACTGAAGAGAATAACACCTTAAAATAGACTAAATCAAATGGCAAAAGAGGCTCAACAAGCAATGAGGAGAACAATGCATTAAAAATCTGTATCTACCCAATGGAAAAAGGATCTCAAAAGCTCACTGAGGAGAATCATTCCTTCAGAATTACACTGGAGCAAATGGAAGGTAGTGACTTTGTCAGAAATCAAAATACTATTAAATAAATCCAAACAAAGGGAAAAAAGAGAAGGCGATGTGAAATATCTCATTGGAAAAAACACGACCTCGAATATAGGTCCAGGAGAGATAATTTAAAAATTGGACTACATGAAAGCCATGATCAAGAAAAGACCTTAGAAATTATCTTTCAAGAAATTCTCAAGGAAAATCGCCCTAATGTTTTAGAACAAGAAGGCAAAATAGATGTTGAAAGAATCCACAGATCACCTCCTGAAAAGGATCACAAAAAGAAAATTCCTAGGAAAATTATAGCTAGGTAGCAGAGTTCCCAGATCAAGGAAAAAAAAATATTACAAGCAGACAGGAAGAAACAATTTCAATATTGTGGAAATGCAAACAGGATAACAAAGAATATGGCAGCTTCTACATTGAGGGATCGAAGGGGCTTGGAATATGATATTCCAAAAGTCAAAGGAGCTGTGGTTAAAACCAAGAATCACCTACCCAGCAAAACTGAGTACTATGTTTCAGGGGAAAATATGGTCATTCAATGGAATAGAGGACTTTCAAGCATTCTTGATTAAAAAAGCAGAGTTGAATAGAAAATTTGACACTCACATATAAGAAGCAAGAGATGCTTACGAAGGTAAACAGGGAAAAGAAATCATAAAGAACTTATCAAAGTTGAACTATTTATATTCCTACATGGAAAAATGATAATTATAACTTATGCAACTTTTCTCAATATAAGAATAGTTGAATAGAATAGATAAGTATATATATATGTATATATGTGTGTGTGTATGTATGTATATACATGTGCATGAATATGTGTATGAATACATATGTGAGTATGCATATATATATATATATATATATATATATATATATATATATATATATATATATATGTACATACATAGACAGAGGGCACCAGAAAAATTAATAAGAAGGAATGATACTTAAAAGGTGAAATTAAAAGGTGATAGAGGAATATAATGAGAGAAGATGGGGAGAGACAGAAAGGGGTGAATCATCTCATATAGAAGAGGCAAGGGAAAACTGTTACAATGTAGGGGAAGAAAAGGGAATGAGTGAACATTATTCTCATTGAATTTGGCATAGGGTGATAATTACATAAACACTAAATAGGGTATCTCACCCTACAAGAGAGTAGGGGAAAAGGGAGGGACGATGGAAGAGAGGGCAGGCCAGGGGGAGGGAAGTTGGAAGCACCCACTTTTGAAAAGGGACAGGATCAAAGTAAAGAATAGAATAAGTGGGCAATGGGATAGGGTGGAGACAAATATATTCAGTGTTTCACAATATATCCACTATGAAAATGTTTTGCATAGCTACACATGTACAACCTATATTAAACTGCTTATCTTCCCATTAAGTGTGTGTGATGGAGAAAGGGAAAGAATCTGGAATTCAAATTTTAAATTCAAATGTTTATATATAAATGTATAATTATTATTTTTATTTTACATTTAACTCAGAAATAAGATATACAGACAATGAGGCATAGAGATTCACTGTGGTCTACTGGAAAGTCAGAGGGGCCCTGGGGGAAGATATGGGAAAGAGTAGATTCAAGGAGGGGATATTCAGTGGGATTGCTGCTTTGGGTTGGTGGGTAGGGGATAAATGGTGAGAAAATTTGTACCTCAATATCTTGTGGAAATGAATGATGTAAACTAAAACATAAAAAATAGTGAGAAAAGATTAAGGAAAACTAGAAGAAATGGAGACATTGATTCTAGATAGCTTTTCAAGAAATTTGGCCAAAAAAATGAGGAGAAACAAAATTATTGCTTGATGTGACAGAAGGGTCCAGGGATGATTTTTCGGGTTGGACAAATTATGGGATGTTAAAAAGCAGGACAATAAAGGGAAAGGTTGGGTATTTGAGAAGAGATGGTGATGATCAGTTTCTCCATTTCCTCTGTTCTCAGTCTTTTCTGACCTTACCTCATTAATCAATTGATATTTCTCTCACCAATGTTGTTGGTGCTTTACTTGCCAAATCAATTGGCTTCTACTTAAACCTCATCATTCCTGATGTCTGGACATTTGACACTTTTGATCTCTTTGTGTATATTCTCTTCTCTCTTAGGTTTTTATTTTTTTCTTTTCCTTCTTGATCTCTTTTGGTGGACTTCATCCATGTCATGCCCAATATGGCTGTGGCCCAATCCTTTTCCCCGGATCATGTTCTATTTCTTCATTAAACTATCTATCTATCTTGGTGATCATCAAATTATTTGTGTTGACTTGTTAATTAAATTGTTAATTCCAAGAACTCTAGAGATATCTAGCCTTAGTCTCTTTCCAGATCACTTAATTTCGCATCAATAACTTCCTATTTTGTCACTTCTTAACTGATATTCAATTGGTACATCACACTCTATATATCCAAAGCAACACTCATTACCTTTCCCTGAAAATCCATCCATCTTCCAAACTTCTTTATTGCTGTGGAGGTGATAATTCTCTCATTCTTCCAGGTTCAGAGCCTGTTATCATTGCCTTTCCACTTTCACTCATTCCATATTTCTCATAAATTTTTAAAACCTTATTTTTACCTTCACAATATTTTTTTCTATATTTCCTTTTCTTTCCACCCACACAACTACCATCCTCATCTGATCATCATCTTTGCTTATTCTGAACTAATGTAATAGGCTTCTAAGTGATTTCCCTGCCTTAGCTCTCCTCCCTACAATATTTTTTCACACAGACACCAAAGTGATTTCTCTAAAGCTTATTTTTTACCATGATACCCACCTAATCAATATACTATAGCCACTCCCTATTATTTCTAGAATCAAATAAAAAATCATTTCTTCATCACTTAGATCTCTTCACCAAATCTCTTCCCTTTTTAACTTTCAAACTTCTTAAACTTTATTACTCTTTAAAAAGTGCACAAAATCATCATGGCCTACTTTCTGCTCTTCATATACACTCAATCTATACACACACAAACACACACACATATATATGTATACACACACATATGTATGTATACACACACAAATATGTTACATTTCCCATCTTGGTGTCTGTAATAACTGTCCTTCTATGCAGGTTTCTTTCCTTCCTCACCCTTACCTCTCAGAATTCCTCACATTCTTCAAGACTCAGTTTGAAAGCCACCTTGATAAAGAGACCTTTTCTAAAGCTATTCCTTCTAAGGTTATCTTATACCTACTGGGCATATATCTTGTATATATATGTATATATATATATATGCATATATATATTCATATAAATATTCTATTGGAATTTAGAATGTAAACCCCTTAGAACAAAGCTATTTATGTTTTTCCTTTATATCTCTCACATTTAGCACATTACCTAGAAAGTGAAAAAATCAAATTGATTCTGATTTCATTTTGTAATTGATTCTGTTATGTATCAAACCCAATATGTTGTAAAATTGGCTAAAGCACATTTCTTTGTCTCTGGGTTAAGCTCAAAAGTTCAGCTATACTGTCTGAGATAAGTTGCTCCATAAATCACCCTAATTAACATAATATATTATATTTATATGTCTTACTGTCCATGCACAACTAAGGGAGATCTGTTCTCTTGCTAACAAACCTGGAAATGCAGGTGGGTGCCAGGAAGTCTGCTATGTCTGTATTGCTGGCTTTCCTTGAAGAAATCTGGAATTTTATCACTGACATTAATTATGCAGGTAGACAACAACAAGTTCTCCATAGCAACAATATAGGAGCAGGGGTTATTGCTAATCTTGCATTCCTGATTTCCATCTGATCATATTGTTTTCCATCATCTCTGATATTTCAGTCACTGTAACCAATTGTATTGTTTTACAGTTTCTGTTCTTTTTTGTCTTGTACTTCCCAATACAATATAAAAGCCATTAATCCTGCTTCATGGTCTTTTGACTAACTGAGGATTCAAGGAACTTCTTTTATTGCTAATTGTTAGCCTTAAAAATAAATCAACTGTGCTAAGAACTCTGTGCCTTACTTTAATTTCAATCCTGACATGTGTTTCAGAAATACTTGTTGATCAATTGATTACCCCTATGTAACAACTCTAATGTTTCCTTAAACATATAGCTGACCAAGTCCTCTCCTAGGATAAAATAAAATATATGGGAAAATTATGCATTCACATCTTTTCACTTCGTGGAAGCAAAACCCCATTTAGAGATGAAAACTTTGGAGGAATGGGATCCTTTTGCATGTAGAATAACTGTCTCTTTCAACAATTTATCTTTTTTGTGATCTGGACTTGTGATTTAATTGATGCATGGAACTTCTGGGGAGGAAACTCCCTGTATCAACATAAATAAGCAACTGTTCTAGATTTTTTAATCTTAGAGTTTGCTGAAATACTGGTCAAAGAATAATAAAAAAGTATTTGCAATAAGAAAATTCCTTTAAGAATTCTGCTTTTACACATTTTTACTTTCTAATCTAACCTGTTTCTATACTATGCTCATCTATAAAGGAAGAAAAATATTACTGCAAAACATCCTAAGCTAAGAGAGAGTGATTGTTTAGGTAAAAACTAGGTAGTTAAGTGAGGGAAAAAATTAAAAGTAGCATGATAATATTTTGTATAGAGGGTATATAGGTATTGTATGTTTGTTATGTGTATTCATGTGTGCAAGAAAGAGATGTAAGGAGAAATATTTTTTTTCTTCCAAATGCTTTATTAACTTCTGTTTTACATCATTCATTTCAGTCAGATTTTAAGTTACAATTTTTCCCCTTTTTTCCCCTACCTAGCACCACAGAATAACAGTCATACAGGATATCTCCTCAACCGATATGCTCTCTCCCATCTCTTCTCCCAGACCCCCTTCCACTTTTCCAGTAGGGCGAGGTGAATCACTGCACCCCATAGCCTGCACACCTTATCTCCCAATTATATGCAAAGTAGTATTAATTGTAGTATTTATACATTTTTAATTGATTTTAAAAGGAAGATAAGCAACTCAATACATGCTGTACATGTGTAGCTATGCAAAACATTACTATTGTAGATATATTGTAAAAGACTGACTATATTTCTCTCCCTCCCATCCCACCTTCCACCTGGTCGACTCCCCACTTTGATCCTGGCCCTTTTCAAAAGTGGGTTCTTCCAACTTCGCTCCCCCCCAGCCCTCCCTCCCCTCCACAACCTTCCCCCATCCCCCTCCCCCCACACTACTGTAGGGTGGGACACCCTACTAAGCATGCATGTCATTCTCTCTCTGGTTAAATTCAATGAGAATAATGTTTTGCCATTTTGCCTTCCTGTTCCTCCCCTCCCCTGCAACCACCTTCCCCTGCCTCCTCTACACTAGACAGTTCCCCACATTGTCTCTCCCCATTACCCCTTACCACATTAATCTCTTAACTTTTAACCTCACCTTTTAAGTATCATCCCTTCCTACTAAATTCAACATATGCCCTCTATGTATACCTGAAAACATATATAAACACATTCACATATGTATTCATATGCCCTTCTTCAACTATTTTTATACTGAGATAAGTTTCATGAGTTACAGTTATTGGTTTTCCCTGTAGGAATGTAAATAGTTCAACTTTAATAAGTTCATAGTGATTTCTTTTCCCTTTTACCTTCTCAATCATCTCTTGCTTCTTGTATCTGAATGTCAAATTTTCTATTCAACTCTGTTTTTTTCCTCAAGAATGCTTAAAAGTCCTCTATTCCACTGAATGACAAAATTTTCCCCTGAATCATGATACTCACTTTTGCTGGGTAGGTGATTCTTGGTTTTAATCCCAGGTCCTTTGACCTGTGGAATATCATATTCCATGCCCTTCAATCCTTCAGTGTAGAAGGTGCCAGATACTCTGTTGTCCTGATTGTGTTTCCACAATATTGGAATTGTTTCTTCCTGGTTGCTTCTAATATTCTCTCCTTGATCTGGGAATTATGGAAGCTGGCTACAATATTCCTAGGAGTTTACTTTTGGGGATCTTTTTCAGCAGGTGATCTGTGGATTCTTTCAACCTCTATTTTGTCCACTGGTCTAAAACATCAGGGTAATTTTCCTTGAGATTTTCTTGAAGCATAGTTTCTAGATTCTTTCTTTGATCATGGTTTTCAGGTAGTCCAATAATTTTTGGATTGTCTCTTCTGGATCTACTTTCCAGGTCAGTGGTTTTTCCCATGAGATATTTCACATTGCCTTTGATTCTTTCATTTGTTTTGATCTGCTTAATAGCATCTTGATTTCTCATAAAGTCACTAGCTTCCATTTGCTCCAGTCTAATTCTGAAGGAATGATTCTCCTCAGTGAGCTTTTGAGATTCTTTTTCCATCTCGCAAATTCAACATTCTTTTCCTCATTTCCTTTTTGAGCTTCTTTTGCCATTTTAGTTAGTCTATTTTAAGGTGTTATTTTCCTCAGTCAGGCTGTTGACTCTCATTTCATACTTTTCTTGCATCTTTCTCATTTCTTTTCCCTATTTTTCCTCCACTTCTCTTATCTGCTTCTTAAGGTCCTCTATTACCTCTATCCAGCACGTATTTTCATTTGAAACTTTTGATTCAGGAGTTCTGACCTCACAGTTGTCCTCCTGTACCATGCTCTGATCCTCTTTGCCCCCAAAATACGAATCTAATGTTCCATTTTTCTGTTTATTTTGTTTCCTTTGCCTAGGGATGTTGCCACTCAATTATTTGACTTTTGGGCTTGTTGCCACAGTAGGTCTTTGCCACCAGCCAGGGGAAATTGAGTCCCAAATGTTGGGGTTTTCTCCAATTCTGGAGGTTTTAGTTGGGTGGCCTCTGTGAAGCCTCCACACACTCTGGCAAGCTGGTCACACAGCCCAAGACCTCCACCCCAGACTGCAATCCAGATCCAGGCAGTTTAAAGCAAGGGCGCTTACCCCCGAGACTGATTACCATATCCCCCTACAGTCCACAGGCCAAGAGCTTAAGCCGCAATGTGACAATGTGGTGCAAGCTGTGCTGGCTCCTCAGAAGCTTCCTGCCCCCAGGGGAAGAAGCTGATGCATTCTCCCAACCAGTCCCAAAGTCCGTAGGGCACTGACCTCTCACTTTGTACTAGGCACCTATGAGTTGATAATCCTGGAAACTCCACAGCTGTTGGTGTTCTGCAGTCCCTTCAGCTGGCTGATGGTCTAGCTGCCCTTGGGTTAAAAGCTTGACTCACATGGGCCTGGGCTTCGTTCTCAGAGCTCTTCTCTGGCCATTTCCTGCCAGGCTGCCGGACTGTTCTCAGTGGAAGGTTAGCTTTTCTATATCATTTTGTGGGTTCTTGAGCTCCAGAGATTGTTCAGAGTCCCCCTTTTACATAATTTTGAAGTGGTGTGGGCTGGAACTCCAAGGAAGTGCTGTTTCTACACCCAGGGAGAAATATTTTTTAACTGTCATATGTATATACAAATATGTGTGTATTATTCAGGTTTTTATATATGCATATACACAAAATCAATTGCATATCAATTTATATGCATAAATGGCCATAATAATAATTGGACCAAAGGTCATATATGTTTTTAAACAAACTATTTTAATCTCTTCATTAAAAATTAAGTCATCACATTCCTTAAATCAATTTATAGTCATTGATATGTTCACTAAACTGTATAAAGATCTGAAATGATGAGGTAAAACAGATAAAAAGAATATAATTTCTTAATGATTTAATAAAATATCAAAGATTTTGTGAAATACATCTAAAGATCATTAATGCCAGAATATACTATATTTACTATTTTTACTGATTTTTTTCTATTATTGCTGATGACCTTTATCAAAACTTTCAGAAAATGAAAATATAATAGCATTATTGCATTTTGAAAATCTCATCCTCTACTGTCAAAGATTTTTGAGAATGGCTGAATTATGGGTATTTTCCTGAGAACATTTTCTGTTATATATAGCAGTAATATTAATATTTATCATTATTATCCTGCATCTACTTAGCTGCATCCTATAGACTCATCATTGCTACACTTCTGAATTTTCATAGTAAAAGTTTAATAAGACTCTAGAAGAAGATAAAGATTTATTTTCCCTGCAACCCTTTGTAAATATAGTAGAGGTTATCAGTTTAAACATAGCTTCAACAAACAAACTGTTTGCACATCTCTAATTTATTGCTTTATCAAAGCTTTTTGCTTTACCATAGACTTTATTTTTTTAATGCTTTGTGTTTTTTGTTTTTTCATTTTCTTTTCCTTCTAGTGGAAAATTTGTAATCTTCTTGAGAGATAATGGGAACCACCACTACAGCTAAGCAACAATATCTTCATCATTATTTAAGATTTTATATAATATAATATAATGGGAATTTAATAAAAATAAGCCTTTTTTGTATCATTAACAGATTAAGTTATCCATAGAAGAAAAATTATAATAACCTATTTTATCCCTCCTTAAACTAAAAGAGAAAGTATAGCTTACATGTGACCAAGGCATAGCAATCATTAAATGTAAGCATTAGTGGGGAGAAAAAAAAAACATAGTTAAAGATATATAGAATGATATTATATTTAGGTAAAACCCATACATAAAACATGTAAGCAATAATGAGTGCAATATAAAATATAAAGTATTAATTTTAATTATGCCATTTTGTAGGGAGGGTGACTTCTTGCCGAGATGGCTCCCTAAAAAGAGGCAGAGTACCCAGCTTCCACTCACTTACTTGAATAAAAATTTGAAATTAATATCAGATTAAAATATCATTAAATTCAATGAAAAACTATATGAAGTGATTTCTTACTTCTCAGAATTGCACAGACGGTAAGCAAGAACCCTTAGTGCAATAGAGAAGTTGTATCCAACCAAGTGAGTGCCATCTGTAGTAAAGAAGCATGCAGATTCCCATCTGTATATAAAAGCAGCAAGGGAGAGAAAGAAACCCTTGAGAAATCTCAAGGTTGATCTTAACAAGGCAGTAAGACTGAGATTAGTCTTACCAAGATGGTAAGAACTCACAGCAAAGAATTTGGAAAACACAAGGGATGGGGATGATCTATTGGACAGCAGTCTTCAAAATGGTACAAAAGCAGGCACTGAAGGGCTTTCAGGTCCCTAGAATCTGGATAACCAGAGATGGACCTGAAAATCCAGTGATCTGAACACAAAACATCCAACAGAGAGAGATTCCTGTAGTGGTCAGTTAGTAATGATAATGTTCTATATTAGCTTGGTGACAGTGTGAATAAAAATGAGGGAATGGTAGAAAAGATATTTTTGAGACAGAATTGACAGGGTTGAATAACTAATCATATTGTGAGATGAAGGAGAGAAAATGTAGTCAATATTGATCTTTCAAACATGAGCGAATGAACAAAGTGGTAAAATAATGGTATTTAAAGTAAAAATTAAGTTGCTAATAAAAGCATAAAACTTCCCCTCCTTTTCCCAGTACAGCGAATAATTTGAGAAAATAATTTTAAGTATTTCTAGATAGTATGACTTATTAAGGAATATACTTTCTGCATTGATTTCAATTTAGAGACTATTATTATAATAAGTGCAGGTGAGAGGTGATGAGAGCCTGAATCAGGATGGTCACTAGAAGAGAGGATACAAGGGGTCTGATGTGAAAAATAATGTGAAGATAGAAACATGATTTATCAACCAATTCAATAGCAGCTGAGTGAGTTGGAGTTCAGTTAATTCAATTAATTATTTATGAATTGCTTACAGTATACTAGACAATATGTGAGGCATCCAGGACACAAACAAAAAGTGATAAAATCTTTAATGAAAGACGTTTGCATTCTTTTAAATATATATAATATTTTATTTTCCCTAAATTACATGTTAAAATAATTTTAATATTTTTAAGCAATTGGAATTAAGTAACTTGCTCAAGGTTACACGGCTAGTCATTATTTATCTGTGGGTGCTCATTTTCTGAGGCCAGATTTGATCTCAGGTCATCCCAACTCTGAGGCCGGCCCTCTTACTCACTGCGCCACCTAGCCGCCCCTTTTAGGACAATTGGGGTTAAGTAACTTGCCCAAGGTCACACGGCTAGGTTTTTGTTTGTGTGGCTTAAGTGTCTGAGGCTGGATCAGAACTCAGGTCCTTCTGACTCCAGGGCCAGCGCTCTACTCACTGTGCCACCTAGCCGCCCCTTTAATATTTTTTAAAGTTTTGAATTCCAAATTATATTACTCCCTTCATTCCCTCCCTAAATAGTAAGCAATCAGACATAGATTATGCATGTACAATTATGTAAAACATTTTCATATTAGTCATTTTGTACAAGAGATTTGAATTAAAAAAAGAATTAACAAGTGAAAACAGAATGATTCCATCTGTATTCAGATACAATCAGTTCTTTCTCTTTAGGCGGATAGTATGCATTATCATTAGTCTTATGGTATTGTCTCAGATCACTGTATTGCTAAGTCATCCACAATGCTTCACTGTGTAATACTGCTGTTAATGCATACAGTACTCTCTTGTTTCTGCTCACTTTACATCAGTTCATGTTAGTCATTTCAGGTTTTTTAGTTTTTTTCTGCAATTATCTTATTTATCATTTCTTATAGCACAGCAATATTCCCATACAACTTTATTCCAACACATTTTTAGCCATTCCCCAATTGATGGCCACTCCTATGATTTCCAATTCTTAGCTACCAAAAAATAATATCTGCTATAGTATTGTTTTTAAGTAAAAACAGGTCCTTTGACACTTTTTTGATGTCTTTGGGATATAGACCTAGCAGTTGTATTGCTAGATCAAAGCTTATGAGCAGTTTTGTGACCCTTTGTATACAGTTCCAAATTATTCTACAGAATGGTTGGATCAGTTCACAACTTCATCAACAATGCATTAGTAACCCAGTTTTACCACATCCCATCCAACAGTTATCGTTTTCCTTATTTTGTCATATTAGTTAATCTGACAGGTATGAGTTGATTGCTAAGTGTTGTTTTAATTTGCATTTTTCTAATCAATACTGATTTAAAACATTGTTTTTATATAACTAAATGTAGCTTTGATTTCTTTTTTCTGAAAACTATCTGTTCATATCCTTTGACTATTTATCAATTGGGGAATGACTTGCAAAGGATTCATTTCTCAAATATATGGAGAACTGAGTCAAATTTATCTTCATAATTTTGACTCAGTTCTCAAATTTGACTCAGTTCTCAAATTTATCTTCATAATTTTGACTCAGTTCTCAAATTTGACTCAGTTCTCAAATTTATCTTCATAAATTTGACTCAGTTCTCAAATTTGACTCAGTTCTCAATTTTTTCTTATAAATTTGGCTCAGTTCTCCATATATTTGAGAAATGAATCCTTTATCAGAGATATTTAGTGTAAACTTTTCCCCTTTTTCTCTGCTTTCCTTAGAATTTTGCTTGCATTGGTTTTGTTTGTTTAAAAACATATAGTTTTATATAATCAAAATTATTCATTTTATATTTTGCAATGCTCTATTTTCTTTGGTCTTAATTTCATCCCTTATTCATAGATCTGACAAATGAACTATTTCATGTTTTCCTATTTTGATTGTAGTATCACCCTTTATGTATAAATTATGTATTTATTTTAACCTTTGGTATATGGTATGAGAAACTGGTCAATATCTAGTTTCTGTCATACTGTTTTCCAGTTCTTCCAGCAGTTCTTGTCAAAAAATGAGTTTCTGTTCCAAAAGCTTGGATCTTTGGGTTTATCATAAACTGGATTATGATGGTCATTTACTATAATTCAATGTGCACCTAATCTGTTCTACTCATCTGCCACTCTATTCCTTAGCCAGTAGCAGATTCTTTTTATAATCACCATTTTAATTTTTTGTTGCTAACACAAGTATACAATAAGAAAAAAAAAAGAAGCACATTACAAACTTATTGAAATTTAAATACAATATGAAAAAGAATAAAAAGTATGCCACGTGCATAGCAGAATGTAAGAGGATTCAAAATATATAACAATAAATTTCCATTTTAAGAAAGCTTATATAACAAATACTACACATTGTATAGAAAGCTGTCCATTTTTGCTTCCTTGTTAGTTTTATTTTATTCCCTGCTGTGCACTATTTACTTTGTTCTTTTTCCCTTTTCCTCCCCTCTCCCCAAGAAGGGTACAATTAAGCACAGATATATTTGTATATAGAAACAAATATGTATATATACACATATAGAGACATATACTTTTCTTAAATTCTACTTCTGATTTTTGTTATTTTATTTGTGTGTATCTCTTATCCCCTATCCCTCCTAACTCATCTACTTTACTTCTACCCACTACCTTTAGTATTACTTAATTATTTTCTTTTGTTTTTTTTTGTTTGTTTTCATTTCACTTTTATTTGCACTCTAATGTCATATTTACTCTTGTGCCATAAGCTTTTGTTTCTTCAGTTTCTTCTGGGATATCTTTTTCTTTTGAACAACTTCCTCTTCTGGCTTAGGAACAATTAATTTGTTCCTTTTCAGTAAGTATCATTTCAATATGGCAAGGAGAACTCATGTATGGGTTGATTCGACCATGAGCCCTGTAAGTACGCCGTTGCATTTTGGGAGCCTTGTTAACCTGGATATGCTCAATGACAAGAGAATCGACACCCAAACCCTTAAGTTCTGCGTTGCTCTCTGCATTTTTAAGCATATGCAGCAAGAATTCAGCACTCTTTTGGGGCCACCAACCCTGCATCCAACCCCACTGCTTAGCCTGGGCACACCTGCCAACTCCACCATTATATCGACGGAAAGGAACACACTGTTTCTTCAATGTGACATCTTTCAAATACTTGGTAGCTTTGGGGATTTGCATGCCCTTGATAGCTTGGGCTGTTTCACAGGTGTTCTTGAAGTGGACCTGGAGATTTGAACCCCTTGACTTGCATGATTTTGTGGGGTTTTCTGGATTAAGAGAATACCTCACCATTTTGAATGATTAGCTAGGACAGCTCAAAGGAAGAGGAAGAGCAAAGGCTTTCTGGAGACTTGATGAAAACCATTACTTCATTATTTAAATAATCTATTTTTACTTAATTAGTTAATTAATCTATTACTTAATCTACCCCCTCTCCAAGGATTCCTCCCTTATGCTCCCATTCTTATTAATCTAAACACCCTTCTATACCCCTTTTAACATATTCACTCACCCTCCTCTGTAAAGATTCCTCCCTTATTCTCTCTCTCCCTCTCCCCTTAGTATTTCATTTCTTTCTGAATTTGGAACTTTTATACTCTTCTAGATATATACATATTGTTGTTCCTTCTTGAACTGATTTCTGATGAAAGTTGGTTTCCAAAACTAACAATACTCCTCCACCATCTAATTCCTCTCGGTCACTTCTTTCTCTCACACCTCATTTGTATAAAATAATTACTATTTTTAACTCTTATTCTTTTTTGTCTAGCTTTATAAAATATTTTTGGTATGGTACTGAATAAATAGATTACTTTAAGTAGCATTATCATTTTTATTATGTTGTCTTGGCTTACCAATGAACAATTATTATTTTCCCAATTGTTTAGAACTGGCTTTATTTGTGTAAAAAGTTTTTGTAACTGTGTTCATACAATTCCTGGGTTTCTCTTGTCAAGTAGATTACAAATAAGAGTTTTAATTCTAATGGAGACAATGAATAGTATATATAACTATAATGTTAATAAAAATAAGTACATGGAATATAGTTTGTGGAAAGGGCAGCAGATATTAAGTGTATCAGGAAAGGCTTTCTTCAGGAAACACAAATGCTAAATTTATGAATCTGGAATGTTGATACCCTCAATAGTAATATGGATGACTAAGAAAATGAGAATTCATAGAGAAAATATTAATTCAATATTGAACATATACAGTGTGAAATGTTCCTGGAATATCTAGTTTGATATGTAGGAATACCTTCAGTTTTCACTTAAATACATGGAAATTTCCAGACTTAGATATGTGGGAGAGAAATAAAGGAGAGAGAATGATTTTTGTATCTGGATCTATTTGTCATGTGCATAGATATGATAATTAGAATGGATGTATCCGATAACATCATAAAAAATGTACAGAGAGAAAAGGAGATGGGCCAGGGCAAATATTTAGGAAATGCAGACATCTAGGAGGAATAACATGGACTATGAATACTAGTAAAAGACACTAAACAAGGGTCAGGCAGAGAGAAAAAACAAAACAAAAAAAAAATACAAGAGAGTGGATTGTCATGAAGAGAAGGGGATAAAAAGTATCCAGGAAAATAATATGGTCAAAAGTATGCATTGCAGTAGATATTTTAAAGAGGAATGGACTTAGACTTTTAAATTTGGAAATTGAGAACATGTAATTTTAGAAAGAAGAGTTGCAGTTGTGTGATGGGGTCATAAACTAGATTGCAAAAGGATTGAGAAATGCACAGGAATTTAGTCAATAAGTAAAGATGGTTTTTCTAGGAGTTTGAATGCAAAAAGGATATTTAAGGTTAGACAATATTTAAATAGGGTGGTGTTGAATTTTTTTGAGGATGGAACTGATGAGAGCATGTAAGAAGCCAAAAAGAAGCCAGTAGTCATGGAGAGATAGAATGAAAGGGTGGGAATAAGGTTGATGGCAGGAGTAATCTGCCAGAGAAGAGGGGTTGGGTAGTGAAACTATATAGAGTGATTCACCTTGTCAAAGAGTGTCCTCTCTTTATTAGAGACTGAGAGAAGGACTAACAAATTCTATCGGAAAGGATGAAAAGAGGCAAATGTCATTGAATGGCCTCTACTTTGGGGGTGGAATTATGAGAGAAAAATAATTAACTGAGAGAGTGAAGGGAGGGGATATGAAGGAATGCTTAAGGAAATATAAAAAAAAAAAACTTAGAATAGTAGTACTGAGTAAAATAACTAATCATTTGAAGAAAAGTATGATTGCCTTGTTGTCATGAGGGCTTTATTGAGGTTATGTTATATAACATCATAGTCAATTCAATCAGAGTGGTTTTGTGACTTCTTGTAGCCTCATTCTATAGTTTATGAAAAAAAAGGAGGCTAATGATGGCAAAAACCTAGAACTGGAGTCAACAAGAGATACTTAGAATGGGCAGGGAGGGATCAGTTACAACCATTGGAATTGGAAGGAACACACAAATTGATGAAATCACAAAACCTTTTGAAACTCTGGGGCCTATTTCCCTAATCCTTTTCCCCCACTAAGGAAACTTGAACCTTAATATATTGTACTCCAGGGGGCAGAGCCAAGATGGCGGAGTAGAAACAGCTCGTCCAAGCCTCTCTGCCCCCAGATTCTCCACAAACTATGTAAAAAAGGACTCTGAACAACTTCTGGAGCCACAGCACCCACAGAATGACACAGAGAAGATAACCTCCCGCTGAGGACAGCCCAGCAGCCCTGCAGGAAGGACCAGCGTAGCGGTCTGGGAGCCGGCAGCGCGCAGAGCGCAGGAGCCAAGCCGAGCCCAGGTCCGTGTGAGCTGAGGTTTTAGCCCCAGGGCGGCAGGGCCAGCAGCCAGCTGGAGGAACCCCAGAACACCAGGAGCTGTGGAGACTCCAGAATTATCAACATAGACTTGCCTAGGACAAAGTAAGAGGTTAGTGTCCTATGGACTTTGGGACCTGTATTTGGGGAATGCGTCGGCTCCCTCCCCTGGGGGCTAGAAGCCACTGAGGAGAAACGCCATTTTGTAGTTTTCAGAGGCAGCTCCGGCTCCCAGCCTACAAATCGTGGGGAGATCCAGCGATCAGTCTTGGGGGGTAATCGCTCTTGCTTTAACCTCCCTGGATCTGGATTGTGATCTAGGGTGGAAGTTGTGGGTGGGTTTACAGCTTGCCAGAAACGGAAGTTGCCCCCCACACGTTCGGGACGAAAATTCCTCTATCTGGCCTTAAAGCCATAGTGTGGCAACAAGCCCAAAAGTCAAGCAATTAAGTGGCAACATGCCAAGGCAAAGGAAACAGAAAAATGCAACCCTAGACTCCTATTTTGGGGGCATAGAGCGGGAAAAGGACTGTGAGGTCAGAAGTCCTGCTCCAAAAGCCCCAGGGGAAAACATGAGCGGGTTGCAGGCCATAGAGGACCTTAAGAAGGACTTTAAAAATCAAATAAGAGAAGTGGAGGAAAAATTGGAAAGAGAAATGAGAAGGATGCAGGAAAAGTATGAAATGAGGGTCAACAGCCTGACTGAGGAAAACAACACCTTAAAAAATAGACTAACTCAAATGGCAAAGGAGGCCCAAAAGGGCAATGAGGAGAAGAATGCCTTAAAAAGTCGAATTTGCCAGATGGAAAAAGAATCTCAAAAGTTCACTGAGGAGATTCATTCCTTCAGAGTTAGACTGGAGCAAATGGAAGCTAATGACTTTATGAGAAATCAAGATGCTGTTAAGCAGATCCAAACAAATGAAAGATTAGAAGGCAATGTGAAATATCTCATGGGAAAAACCACTGACCTGGAGAATAGATCCAGGAGAGACAATTTAAAAATTATTGGACTACCTGAAAGCCATGATCAAGGAAAGAACCTAGAAATCACCCTTCAAGAAATTCTCAAGGAAAACTGCCCTGATGTTTTAGATCCAGAGGGCAAAATAGAGGTTGAAAGAATCCACCGATCACCTCCTGAAAAAGATCCCAAAAAGAAAACTCCCAGGAATATTATAGCCAGGTTCCAGAATCCCCAGATCAAGGAGAAAATACTACAAGCAGCCAGGAAGAAACAATTTCAATATTGTGGAAACACAATCAGAATAGCACAGGACCTGGCAGCTTCTACACTGAGGGATCGAAGGGCATGGAATATGATATTCCAGAGGGCAAAAGATCTGGGAATGAACCCAAGGGTCACCTACCCAGCAAAACTGAGTATTTTGTTTCAGGGGAAAATATGGTCATTCAGTGGAATAGAGGACTTTCAAGCATTCTTGAGGAAAAAACCAGAGTTGAATATAAAATTTGACATCCAGACACAAGAAGTAAGAGATGCCTGAGAAGGTAATCAGGGAAAAGAAATCAAAAGGAACTTATCAAAGTTGAACTATTTACATTCCTATATGGAAAAGTAATATCTGTGACTGATGATATCTTTCTCACTATGAAAATAATGGAAGAAGGGGGTGTGGTCATATGAATACATATGTGAATGTGTGTGTATATGGTTACAGTTATATATGGATAGAGGGCATAGGTTGAATTTGTTGGGAAGGGAGAATACTCAAGGGATGAAATTATGAGGTGAGAGAGGAAAGTGGCAAGAGGAGATGGGGAGAGACATGGTAGGGTAAACTATCTCATGTAGGGGAAGTGGTTGCAAAGGAGGGGGAGAATAAGGAAGGCTAAAAAGGCAAAACCACATTCACATTGAATTTGGTTCAGGGAGAAAATGACATACATACTAAATGGGATATCTCAACCTGCAGCAGGATAGGGGGAAGGGGGATGAGAGGAGGGATGATGGATGGGAGGGCATCCTTGGGGTGAGGGGAGGTTGGAAGTACCCACTATAGAAGAGGGACAGGATCATGTAGGGAATGGACCAGGTGGGGGGTGGGATGAGTGGGAGGGAATTATAAGCAGCCTTGTACAATATATCTACTATGATAATGTTTTGCATAGCTAGACATGTACAACATATACTGAATTACTTATCTCCCAAGAAGGAATGGGTGACAAGGGAGGAAGGAAATGGATCTGAAATTCGAGGTCGTAACATTAAATGTTTCAAATATATATAAATACTATTATTAATACTCTTTTGCCTATAATTGGGAGATAAGATGTGCAGGCATTGGGACACAAAGATTCATCTTCCTCTAATGGAAAAGTCGATGGGGGTATGGGAGAAGGTATGGGAGAGAGCAGATTGGAGGAAGCGATATCTTGTGGGACTGCTATTCTGGGAGGTTGGGTAGGGGAATAATGGGGGGAAAATGATTGTAACTCAAAATCTGGCGGAAATGAATGATGTAAAACAGAAGTTAATAAAACATTTGTTTAAAAAAAATATATTGTACTCCAATTACTTAACTTGACACATGGACACAAATACATTTATAAAAGGACTATAACAGAATACAAGGTTGCATTCTATAGCATATAATACACATAGTCTTATTTGAGTGTATCAAATTTGCTTTGTAAATTCAGAGGTAAAATTTATTTTTAAATGCTTAGTTTTTAGTGTTAATTATAACTAGTCTATTTCTAATGAAGAGGAAGCATATTCTTTGTGGTATCCTAATTTATATGATTTAATTAGTGTTTTTGCAAAATATGATGTTTATGATCATTCAAACATGTATCCCTAAAGCCTTAGATATCTAACAACAGCTTTCTCCATGCCTGCCCCTTACACACAGACCTTCCTGTATAAAATTATGGCTATTTGTCCTTAATGGAGGAAATGATAACCTATAATCCATAGTATTTAATGTTTATGAGTATCTCATTTTAGCAGCTTGTAAATTGGCTTTCTTAGCTTTCAGTCCTATTGAGATGAGCAGATTATGAGCAAAGGAGGGCTGCTTCTAACTCCTTTTTTAAAAACTTTGTTCTCATTTTCAAACCATTAAGCAGGATGGGGTCCAACTGTTTCAAAGGCAGTTTTGATTTCCAGTTCAGCTACTTTTATCATCTTTCTGCTTTCAGAAAGAATCAAGAACTAGGGCAAAGAAATGTTAGTCAAGGGCTTCAAGTTCTAAAATCTTCTCCACGAAAGGGTTTATTTGTCAGTCAATAGGTGCTATTTCTCTAAAAGCATAACTGGAGATAATAGGATTTGGAACGTTTGATATCACAGAAATGACCTAGTGAAGCATTTCTTAAACTGTGGGTCATAACCCTGTATGGGGTCATGTAACTGAATATGGGGGGGTAAAAAAAATTTGGCAAGAGTAAAAGGTTTCTTAACTCTCGGGGACCAAAACTTAATTCAAAATCAAACGCATAATGGACCTGAGATGTTTCCGGCAGCACATGTCTGTGTTACATCATGCGACTTCACTGCAGCTTTGATTCTGAACACACAATAAGCACCCTTTTTACTCTACAGGTTGCCATGACAAAAATGCCGATGAGCACTACCAGAAATACTTCAACTCAGATTCGAGACTACTTATTGTATTATATTCAAGACTATATACTTATTGTATGTTACAAACTGCAGTGTTTTTACTGTACTTACAAAGTTTTCTGTTCTTACAAAAATAGAATAGTATAATTATAGAAAATACAGATGTTTAATATTTTTCTACCCTCATTCCTCACCATGTATCAAATTAATATATCTTTTGATTGGATTGAATTAGCATGTTTTATCTTTAAAATTGAAGTTATCTCGTGTTACAGAAATATGTTTTTAATTGTGGCAAGTAAAGAAAAAGTCTTGTAATAGTATTTCTCATCCATCACTGCTCTATGCATACTTAAATGTGAACATCAGTTTTTTTGTTATAATTAAGCACTAACAAATGTAATTTCATAAAATAAAGATAGTATTTATTTGAAAAACTATTAGTAATATTGATTTATATTTTAGGACAAAGATTTTCTTTTTCCATTATGGATAAGTGGCTAAATTTAGACAAAAGGAGTAAAACACTATAGACAAAGTGGCAGTCTTTGCCACCAGATAGCAGTACATTTAAAAATTCACAAGAAAAAGGAAATATGTTGAATTAGTTTTGGAATAGGGATATACTTCTTTGTTTTCTTTTAAAGAAATGCTTTATTAACTTCTGTTTTACATCATTCATTTCCACTAGATTTTGAGTTACAATTTTTCCCCCGTTTTTCCCCTACCTGCCCTCCCAGCATAGCAGTCCCACAAGATATTGCTTCCTCCAATCTGCTCTCTCCCATATCTTCTCCCATACCCCCTTCGACTTTTCCATTAGAGGAAGGTGAATCTCTGTGCCCCAATTCCTGCGTATCTTATCTCCCAATTACAAGCAAAAAAGTATTAATAATAGTATATATATATATATATATATATATATATATATATATAGTATATAGTATATATATATATTTGAAACAATTTTAAGACCTCAAATTTCAGATCCATTCCCTTCCTCCCTTGTCACCTATTCCCTCTGGGAAGATAAATAATACAGTATATATTGTACATGTCTAGCTATGCAAAATATTACCATAGTAGATATATTGTACAAGGCTGCTTAAACCCTCCCACCCATGCTACCCCCCACCTGGTACATTTCCTACTTGATCCTGTCACTCTCCTATAGTTGGTACTTCCAACCTCCCCTCCCCAGAAGAATGCCTTCCCATCCATCATCTTGCCTCTTCTCCCCCTTCCCCCTATTCTGCTGCAGGTTGAGATATCGCATTTAGTCTGTATGTCATTCTCTCCCTGAACCAAATTCAATGTGAATGTGGTTTTGCCTTTTTGCCTTCCTATTCTTCCCCTCCCTTACAGCCACTTCCCCTTCCTTCTTCTACATGAGATAGTTTACCCTACCCTGTCTCTCCCCATCTCCTCTTTCCACTTTCCCCTCTTACCTCATAATTTCACCCCCTGAGTATCCTCCCATCCCAACAAATTCAACCTATGCCCTCTATCCATATATAAGTATGAGATATTTCACATTGCCTCCTATTCTTTCATTTGTTTGGATATGCTTAACAGCATCTTGATTTCTCATTAAGTCATTAGCTTCCATTTGCCCCAGTCTAACTCTGAAGGAATGTATCTCCTCAGTGAACTTTTGAGATTCTTTTTCCATCTGGCAAATTCGACTATTTAAGGCATTCTTCTCCTCATTGCCCTTTTGGGCCTCCTTTGCCATTTGAGTTAGTCTATTTTTAAGGTGTTGTTTTCCTCACTCAGGCTGTTGACCCTCATTTCATACTTTTCCTGCATCCTTCTCATTTCTCTCCCCAATTTTTTCTCCACTTCCCTTATTTGATTTTTAAAGTCCTTCTTAAGGTCCTCTATGGCCTGTAACCCGCTCATATTTTCCTTTGGGGCTTTTGGAGAAGTATTTCTGACCTCACAGTCCTCCTCCT
The DNA here is from genome assembly GCA_011680675.1 of Gymnobelideus leadbeateri. Lineage (NCBI taxonomy): Eukaryota > Metazoa > Chordata > Mammalia > Diprotodontia > Petauridae > Gymnobelideus > Gymnobelideus leadbeateri. The sequence goes on along the minus strand of WOXC01002406.1, from coordinate 48,729 downwards.
GTTCTATGCTTCAATCCTCATTGTCCCCAAAATAGGAGTCTAATGTTGCATTTTTCTGTTTAATTTTTTTTTCCTTTGCCTTGGCATGTTGCCACTTAATTACTTGACTTTTGGGCTTATTGCCACAGTATGACTCTGCCTCCAGACAGGTGAGCTTCAAACTGGAATGTGTGGGGGGACAACTTCCATTTCTGGCAAGCTGAATATCCACCCCACGACCTCCCCCCCAGAACACAATCCAGATCCAAGGAGGTTAAAGCAAGAACTATTATCCCCCAAGACTGATCTCTGGATATCCCTGCAGTTCACAGGCCAGGAGCTGGAGCTGCCACTGAAAACTACAAAATGGCGTGTCTCCTCAGTGGCTTCCAGCCCCTAGGGGGGGAAGCCAATGCATTCCCCAAATACTGTTCCCAAAGCCCATAGGGCACTAAGCCCTCACTTTATCCTAGGCATGTCTGTGTTGATATTTCTGGAATCCCCACAGCTTCTGGTGTTCCGGGGTCCCTCCAGCTTGCTGCTGGCCTGGCCACCCTTGGGTTAAAACCTCATCTCAAGTGGAGCTGGGCTCTGCTCCCCATTTGCTGCACTGCCAGCTCCCTGAGCTCTGTGCTGGTCCTTCCTGCAGGGCTGCTGGGCTGTTCTCAGTGGGAGGTTAGCTTCTCTGTCATTCTGTGGGTGCTCAGGCTCCAGACATTGTTCAGATTCTCCTTTTTCATAGTTTGGAGGTAATCTGGGGGGAGAGTGCCTTGGACGTGCTGTTTCTACTCCACCATCTTATATGGATTTACTTCTAATAATTTTTTTTTTTGCTTTTTGGAGGGCAATTGGGGTTAAGTAACTTGCCCAAGGTCACACAGCTAGGTTTTTGTTTGTGTGTGTGTTAAGTGTCTGAAGCTGGATCTGAACTCAGGTCCTTCTGACTCCAGGGCCGACGCTCTACTCACTGCGCCACCTAGCCTCCCCTACTTCTAATAATTTTGATGTTATGGAAAAAATTTTTGCTTAATTTGTAATGAAATTTTAATTGTGGAGAGAACAAAACTAGCCAGACTAAAATGTAACCTCAGTATCAAGCATGCAGTATGATGCAATACAGCAAAGTAATATTTTGAATGGTTTTCAAAATCTCTTAATAAAGAAAAACAATGTCTGAGAAATTTGTTGTTGGCAATGAAAAGTATTTATGTGCATGTTATGAAAATTATTTAATTGCAAAAACTCTAAACCTTACACAATAGAATAAGGTCTTGTGTTACCTCCTCTTAAAATATTAGAAATAATTTATGGGAAAAAGTATGGGGATGATATTAATAAAATTCCTTTATCAAATGATACAATTTTAAAGAGAATTTCTGAAATTAGTAATGACCAATTCCAGGAGTGTATTACCAGTCTTAAAGGCAGCACAATGTCTGCAATTCACTTAGATAAAACAACTGATATTTCTAAAGTGGCACAGTTTTTACTTTATGTAACATATATTTATGAAGGAAGCATACATAAGGAATTAATGTTTTGTTGCCCTTTGGAAGGGCACACAAAAGGGGAAGATACATATGTATATACACACACATATATGTCTTAAATTTAATGGATTTTTCACAAATGAAGATTTACAGTGGAAAAAACGTGTTGAAATCAGTACAAATGGTGCTGAATTAATGATGAGCAAGAATGTTGGATGTATAGCAAAAGTTAAAGCTGGTGGCAATGAGCATATCACTTTTACTTATGACATGATACATCAGGAAGCGCTCATAAGCAACATATGTATATATATATATATATATATATATATATGTGTGTGTGTGTATGTGTATATGACAATGTATATGTGTATGTACATGTATATGTGCATGTATATGTATATATATATATGTATATCACCCGTGTTACATGTTATGCTTAGTGATACTATGAAAATATCTTCATTAAAGACATGCCTTTAATTGTCTCTTGTTTTTAAACCTTTGGAAAGACATGGACTCTGATTGCAAAAGCTTATTACTACATGCAGTGATAAGGTGGCTCTAAGGAGGGTGAAATTGAAATAGTTTATTGAAATTGAAAGTTGAAAGGTGTTTTATCTTTGACTAAGCAGACTTGATTTTGTTCATTTTTTTCATAATGACTTAAGGCTTTCAAAATTGTGCTATTTGTTGAATATTTTTTAAAAGCTCAATGGTTTAAATGTGTTGCTTCAAGGAAAAAAAAGTTGTAAAATATTTATATTAAAAGATAAAATTGTATAGTTTCACTAAGAATTTAACATATGGAAGAATAAGTTGGAAAATTGTTCATTAGAAATATTTACAGCTACGGGTGATTTTATAACTGAAAATAACCTTCCCAAAGATTTAATTGTAAGAGTTATAATTCATCATCTGAAGTGCCTGGAGATATATTTTCAGAAAAAAAAAACTTTCCTTTAAATTTTGATTCTAAAAAACAAAATCGGTTACACAAACCTTACTCAGTTGAACTCAAAAGAGTCAGTGATCTGCCATTAAAAATTCAAGAATAATTTTATGAGTTAGCAAGCAAGATAGGTTTAAAACTCAAGTTTAAAAAAATTGTTGAAATAATTTTGGCTTGGAAATAGGACAGAATTTCCAACAATTTCTGAAACGGCCCTAAACATACTTCTGCCATTTGGTAGTTTATATTTATGTGAAGCATTGTTCTGAGTATTGATGATTATAAAATGAAAATATCAGTTATCTATGAAAAACATTAAAGATTCTCTATGTCATGTATCAAATATTCTGCAAAGATTTGTTTTTTATATAAAAATAAATAAATACATGCATCTCATTAGTATGTACATTTGCCTTCATCTCTAATAAATGACTAAAATATGTGTATACTGAACAACTGTTTTAAAATAATTTTCTTCATGATTTATTATCAGCAAATATTGTATTTATATACCTATTTTATATACCTGTGTGCCTGGGATTGCATAAGAATTTCTCAGGTGTAAAGGGATTGCAAGTGGAAAAAGTTTAAGAAGCCCTAACATAGTCCACTTATTTCTTTTTTTTTTTTTTTTTTGGAGGGCAATTGGGGTTAAGTAACTTGCCCAAGGTCACAAGGCTAGGTTTTTGTTTGTGTGTGCTTTAAGTGTCTGAGGCCAGATCCAAACTCAGGTCCTTCTGAATCCAGGGCCAATGCTCTACTCACTGCTCCACCTAGCCAGCCCCAGTCCAATTATTTCATAAAGGCAGAAACTAAGATTCCAAAAAAAACTTAGTGACAAGTAAGGTTAAGGTGATTCTAGCACATTTGACTGGTATTACAACCTAGTTTTGACTCCAAATTTGCAGCTCCTGCTATAACATTATGCTCTCTCCTTGTATAGTTAATCCTGATGAATATATTTAAAACCTAAAATATTTTCCCCAATATAATCTTCCCAATTTTGATGCTAGATATTTTTTAAATCACACATAATTAGTCTTTTAAGATATTAACATATGCAAGCCACCAAACATTGTGCAAAGAAGTAAATGAGATTGTCCCTGTCCTCAACAACAAGCAAACATAGTCTAGATACAAAATAAATACATTTTAGATGGTGATGGGGGTGGTTGGTAATTAATAATTGCAGAAATCATAAAAGACCTTTCAAGACAAAGTTGTCACTTAAGATGAAACTTAAATGGAACTATAAATTTCAGAGGGAGTGTCAAAGAGTAAGATAATTCCAGAAATGGAAGATAGCTCGTGTAAAAGAATGTATGTAGAAAATAAAATGCCATATGTCCAGAAATGATAAGAGGCCTCATTAGATGGAATGTTACAGAATGTAAAGGAGGAGTGACATATGATGGGCTGGTAATATAGGTTAGAATCATATTGGGAAAGATTCTCAATTTCAAACAGAAGATTTTATACTTGAGGTTGCTGGATATTGCTGGGCTTGGAGTCAAGAAGACATGATTTCAAACTGTACCTCAGTCACTATCTGCATCTCCCTGGGCAAGTCACTTATTTTGTTTGTCTCCATTTTCTCAACCATAAAAATGGATATAATGACAGCACCTACCTTATCAGGGCTGTTGTGAGGATCAAATGAGGTAACATTAGTAAAAGTGTACCTGGAATATAGTAAGCATTATAAAAATACCTCTCCCCCTTTTTCACTTTCCCTTTCCTTGGTCCTAAATATAAAATCTTTAAAGCAAAAGAGTGATAGCCTCAATGATTCTTAGTGGAGTACTTGGGAGCTCAATTGTCAAGTTGTTTGTTGGTTTGATTATGACACCCTGAACAAGAAGTTCGAAGGCAGGGACCATGTAAATGGTAGGCAAGGCTTTAAAGATTTATAAAGGAATTACAGTGTAACAAACCCTCCTAAGAGATGGGGATACAAATACAAGCAAAAAAAGACAATCCACAACTTCAAGGAGTATATATTTAATTGAGGAAGACAACACCTAAAAAAAGCTGGAATGAAGGCAGGTATAAGGACTCCTCAGGAGTTATGGAAGCAAAGCAATAAGCAGAGTCTTAAAAAGAATGAATGGCAAACAGTGTGGATCTGTCATCTCCAAGATGTCAGACCTGAAAAAACTAACAAATGGGAGAAGGAAAAAGTGATGGAGGGATGTTATTGGGAGGAAAGGCCGCAGGTACTTATGGAAATGTCAGAGTGAAAGGGAAGTTGAACCACAGAGGCAAAACTTTTAGAATCAGAAAGACAAATAGCATGGCAAATGGCAAGATTCACAAGGTGGCTAAGGTCTGAGTGGCCTAGCAGGGTAGTAGAATGAGATCAGTTTGGTATTGAGGTAAACTTTCACTTACTCTCCATCTAATCAATATCTGAGATTACTCTGCCCCAGAGTGAGTCCTAGACTCACCTAGGACAACAATTGTTATGTAATAGGCAGTTGTTGAGTAGAAAAATTCTTTCTAGGATGGAGAGAGGGAAGAAGTATTTGAAAACTTGTAGATTGTTTCTCATATTGAAAAGTAGAGGGCCAAAAAGTAGATGGTAAAATGACCACACTGACCAGACTTTTACGTTTCTAGTGTTATGGATGGGTGGGATGGAGCTTGATCTGATACTAGCTAAATATATAGTGAGTTGAAATGAAGTTTTATCTATTCACCTTCCAATCAAGACTCAGGAAAATACCTCTGCCCCTAGAATAATGCAATAATACTTAAAACATTATATACTGACCTTGAAATATTCTGTTTTGTAAATTTGAACATTAATCAAGAAAGGAAATTAAGTTACATGGACATCAATCAATTGGAGAATGATTGAACAAATAGTTGTATTTGAGTAAAATGGAATAGTATTGCACTGAAAGAAGTGAAAAAAACAGTTTCAGAAAAGAAAAAGAACTGTAAATATTTGATGAACTGATGCAGAGTGGAGTGAGTAGAACTAAGAGAAATAGAGAAACATCAACTTTAAAAAAGAACAATTAGGAAAGACTTAAGAACATGAATAATCATGAGTCTGGAGGATCATTGTAGAAGAATACTACCAATTACCTGACAAAGAGATAAGGGATTAAAATTCAGAACAAGACACACATTTTTGGTCATAGGAAATTAGGATTTATTTTGCTTCAGTATGATTGTTTGTTACAATATTTTTTACTTTATTTTTTAAACAGCCAGGTTCACATTATCACTGGAATTTCAACTTCTATCTTTATAACATTTGATTCCCTCCCCACCTTGTAAAGTCCAAATCAAGTACAATTTCCTCTAATTAGGAAAACAGGTATAGCTCATTGCACATTTGTCTGTACAACAATTATGTGTGAACCAAGTGAATAATTTTGTTTGAAGATTTTAATTGAAGGGTGGCTAGGTGGCACAGTGAATAGAGCACTGACCCTGGAGTCAGGAGGACCTAAGTTAAACAAATATTAAGTGAATTATTTAGCAGTACATATGTTATGCTCTCATTCCAAACCCTAAGGCTCAGAAGACTAGAGACTTGTATTTGTAAAATTAATGTCTTCTCTAACTGAATTCAACTTGTATAATTTAAAATGAAATTTTTATTATATACTTTATTTTTAAGAATCTGTATGCTGGATCAAATTAATTCAACACAGAGCATTTTACATTATGCTAGGAAGGAACTATATATATATATATATATTCTAAGGCTAGATATTTTCCTATACTTTCCAAGTTACCGTTACTTCTTTATTGGCATAGAACTAGTAGAGATAAAGGTTTTCTATATTATTTTGGAATATGCTTAAAAGTAACGCAGTTTTGTTTACTATGTATATTTGCTATTTCATGTAAGACATATTTGGAGAGGAGGTGGTTCTACAGAAAAGATGAAGCAGAGTAATGGGCCAAGAGATTTATATTTTTAAAAATAATTTAATTTAATTCCTGTTCTGAGTGGTTGAAAACCATTCTGAAAAAAGAGAGAAAGAAAAAAAATAACTAAAACCATTCTCAAATTCCTCTAAGTGTGACCCCTGAGGACAGATGGAAAGAAACCAATACTATAAAGAAGAGGGGATGAAATGGAGGAAGAGTGAGAAAAAGAAAAAAGTATTTTCTCCTTTCTTCCCAATCGCCCCTTACAGTTCTCAATTTCAAAGCAGTAACTTAGAAAATTATGTAATATAATGTAGGTAGATCAGATTCAGGTAGATATATAAACATACATCCACATAGAAATGTGTAAATGATAATATAAGAACACACCTGAAGTGTAGGATAAACAGGAAGAACTGAATTCAAGTAACTACTTTGACACATACTGGTAGGGTGAAAATGGGCAAGCCATTTAACCCAAAAATGCTGTAAGAAACTCTTTGCTATTATAAACTACAGGCAAGGTGCCAGTGTGCATTAATAGAAGATTTTTTCATCCAAAATTCTCACTACCATTAAAACATAGTCCCAGGCCCTGTCTGCATCAGCTGTGTATAAATATGATTAGTCTATCTATCTATCTATCTATCTATCTATCTATCTATCTATCTATCTATCTATCTATCTATCTAAACTAGTAATCTCATTAAAGTCAGGCATTTTTGGGTGAAGTGCTTCTTTTTAGCAATGTAGATAGTCTACTGATCTTTGATATATAGTCTTAGAGAGTTGCCTGATGGCATTGACAGCTTAAGTGATTTGCCTGGTATAGTATAGGCAGCTAGGTAAGCAGTAGCTAGAATGTTGGTCTTGGGGTCAGGAAGACTCATCTTTCTCAGTTCAAATTTAGCCACAGACACTTACCAGCTATGTGACCCTGGGCAAGGTTTTTAATTTTCTTTGCCTTGGTTTCTTCATTTCTACAGCGAGCTGGAGCAAAGAAGTAGCAAACCACTCTAGTTATCTCTGCAAACAAACAAACAAATTGGGTCACAGAGAGCCAGAACATGCCTGAAACACTATACAGTCAGGGAAAGAATGACAGTCTGTATGCAGATTGAAGCAAACTACTTGCACTCTCTCCTTTTTGTTTTCCTTTGTTTCTTCTTTCTCATTATTTATTCCATTGGTTATAATTCTTCTTTAATACCTGACTAATGTTTAATTTGAAGGTATTTGTAGAATCCATATCAGATTTCATCCCACAATGGAGGGGCAGAAGGAGGAGGAGAAGGAAGCAGTGAAAATTTGCAGCTCAAAAGCTTGTGCAACTAAATGTTGTAAACTAAAAGTAAATTTATTAATTAACTAAAAATAATTAATTAATTTTAAAAAGAAAGAAAATGACTGAATAACAATTAGTGTGATGTAGCGGTGAGAGATGGACACAAAGTCTTGAAGGTCATGTCCCAATACTGAAATTTGTTAGCTGAGTGAAATCAGGCAATAGGCAAGTCACTTAAACTCTCATTCTTCCAGGCAACTCTCAATGCATATAAGTGCTAAAGTAAGACTTCTATGACTTCTATCTGTATTAGTAAAGGCAGCTCACACACACACACACACACACACACACACACACACATATACATATGCATGTTGTATATACATATAACATATGACTATAAGGCAACACACATATATGCATGCTTAATAAAACTATGTCATATGAATACATATATATGATAAATATAATAACTTAAATATATTTATATGCATTTATTATAAGTTAATAAAATATTTCAAATATTTTCCTTAGAGAAAGCAATATAGAATTTGATTTACCTGGTTTTCATCATGCATTAAAAAATAAAGAATCTTTTCATGGACTATTTTATGATGTCTTATTAAAATTTCAGTTACATATACTTGTGAAAAAATCTTAAATAGATTCACAAATCAACTGTGTATAGTCAGATTAATACATTATTACAGCAAAGATCAAGATCAATATAAAATGAGGAGAAAAGGCGAAGAAAAGATACTATGTGGAATTAAAGCAATTCTCACCTGGATGATTAAGTGAAGGTGTTGATGGGAAAAGATAGAAAATAGATAAAACAATATACATTTATCATGGAGTCAACATTGGGAAAGCAATTCAGGCTAGCTACCCCATTGAACCATCTCCACATAGATCTAGAAAAGGCACTGTATTGAATTATGATTGGGGAATTCAAGGAAAATCACAGTGAGTAATTTTTCCAGCCCAACATTACTCTGGGAGAATGATGGAGAAGTCCGTAGACAATGGACATGAACATCCTGCTACATGCATAGAATTACACCACTCAATGACTGAAAAAGGAGCAAGACTGAACACATAGACAGGAAGCATCAGAGCAGAAAGATATCCCAGGGAGTCCCTGGACTAGTATGGGGAACAGCAATGGGTGCTGTCAGACAGCTCTGTCACTACCCAGTTGCAGGTCAGATGGAGGACGTGGGAATCTGAATACAGAAAAGGTAGCAAGGAATGGTCAGAGCCATGTTGTGTACTGATCAAAGAATAAGGTCAGAAGCAAACAATGGCAGTGTGGCTCAGATTCCAGAAATAAAACTGAGACTCAGTTCTAGCCTCCAACTTAGGAAGAAAGTCTAAAATGAAATATCCAGGACAGGAGGCCCAAACCAAAGGGGAACCAAACCTGCAGATCAACTTCTCTGAAATTGTAGATTAATAGCTGCTGAGTTCAGCATCCATCTACATAGACTGCCAAGCACAGACAAACCAACAGATCCAAATTTAGGTAAGGAATTAAAGAACTAAGACCAAGAGTGAAGTGAGCCTAGATTATGTCACTTTAGAAATGGAAAACATATAGTATCCCAGGCTGAGCTGTGAAAGCAACAGAAGAAGATTAATAGGAACTAGTTACAGATAAATATTCCTTAAAAAATTGCACAGAGCATAGAATCAAATCAAAATTCAAATTCAAGATGTTGGCTGAAAGTATGCAAAAATAAACTACTATCACTTTATTTTTTAATTAATTTTATTTCTTTAATTTAATGAATTTATTTTTTTAAATTTTTTTGTTCTTCTAGGAATTTTGGTTGACCTTGTGTGAAAGCTGCACTTTTCTTTGAGACCGGTTGTAGATGTTTTGGAGCTATTTTCTTCTAGGCTGTATCTTGAGCTTCCTCTTGCCACAGCTTGAACGAAAGTGGATGAAGAAAATAAATGAGAAAATAAATTATATCTATGGAAGCAATATATAAAAAGTCTTTTGGGATTGACTTATATCACTACATTGCTGAGAATAGTCCAGTCTACCAAAATTGGTCATTACACATGCATTGTGTCTGTAATTGTGCAAAAATTTCCCCTGGTTCTACTGTTCTCATTTAGCATCAGTTCATATGAGCCTCTCTAGATAAATATGAAGTCCATCTGCTCCACATTTCTTATAGCACAATACTATTCCATTATATGTATATACCACAACTTATTCAGCCATTCCACAATTGATTGGCAGCCCCTTAATTTCCAATTCTTTACCACCACAAAAAAGAGTTGCTATAAATATTTTTGTATATATGGGTCTTCCTTCCACTTCTATGATCTATTCGGGATATAACCCTGGAAGAGTTATTGTTGGGTCAAAGGGTATGAAATTATTTATAGTCCTTTGGGCATAAATCCAGATTGCTCTCCAGAAAGGTTGGATAAGTTCACAACTCCACCAGCAATGTATTAGTGTTCAAATTTGTCCACATCCTCTCCAGAATTTGTTCATTTTCTGTTTTGTCATCTGAGACAATCTGACTGGAGAGATGTGGTATCTCAGAGTTGTTTTGATGTGCAGTTCTCTAATCAACAGTGATTTAGAGCATTTTTTCATATTCTTATAGATATCTTTAATTTGTTCCTCTGAAAACTGTCTGTTCATAACCTTTGACCATTGATCAATTGGAGAATGACTTGTATTCTTTATTTTTTCCTTTTTTATTTTTAAAAATTTATTTGTTTATTTTTAGTTTATAAGATTCAATTCAATAGTTCCACGAGTTTCAAATTTCCCTTCCCTCGCTCTTCCCACATCCCACGATGGCATATATAGGATCTGCAAATACTTTCACAATAGACATTAGTGAAGTTATAAAGGCGTATTGTACTAGATGGGATGAAAAATGGTGAAGAAGAAATAAAACCAAACAATGTAAAGAAAAAGATCAATTAGATTTCTTCCATCAGGATTCAAGCACAGTTCTTTCTAATTCTTTCTCTGGATGTAGTCATCTCTCTCCTTCATGAGTCTTTTGGGATTGACTTATGTTACTGCATTGCTGAGAAGAGTCCAGTCTGAAATAGTTGGTCATCACACACATATTGTGTCTGTGATTGTATACAAATTTCTCCTTGTTCTACTCTTCTCACTCAGCATCAGTTTGTATAAGCCTCTCCAGGTAAATATGAAACCGTCTCCTCCTCATTTCTTATAGCACAATAATATTCCATTACATGCATATACAACAACTTGTTCAGCCATTCCCCAATTGATGGGCACCCCCACAATTTGGAATTCATTTCAACCAAGAAAAGAGCTGCTATAGATATTTTTACATATGCATCTTCCTCCCTCGTCTGTGATCTCTTTGGGATATAACCCTAGAGGTGGTATTGTTGGGTCAAAAGGTATGAAATTATTTATAATTTATAATTTGGGGCATAATTCTAGATTGCTCACCAGAATGGTTGGATAAGTTCACAAGTCCACCAGCAATGTATTAGTGTTCCAATTTGCCCATATTCTCTCCAGCATTTGTCATTTTCCTGTTTTGTCATCTTAGCCAATCTGACTGGAGAGATGTGGTACCTCAGAGATGTTCTGATTTGCATTTCTCTAATCAGTAGTGATTTAGAGCATTTCTTCATATGCTTATAGATATCTTTAATTTCTTTCTCTGAAAACTGCCTATTCATATCCTTTGACCATTTATCAATTGGGAATGACCTGTATTCTTATAGATTTGGCTCAGTTCTCTATAAATTTTAGAAATGAGTCCTTTATCAGAGACACAAGTTGTAAAAATTCTTTCCCAGTTTCCCACCTCCCTCTTGATCTTGGTCACATTGGCTTCGTTTATACAAAAACTTTTCAATTTAATGTAATCAACATTATCCATTTTGCATTTTACAATGTTCTCTAATTCTTATTTCATCCTGAAGTCTTTGCCTCTTCACTAATTATTCCTTGCTTTCCCAGACTGCTTACGGTATCATCCTTTAAACCTAAATCATGCATCCATTTAGACTTGATTTTGGTATATGGTGTTAGGTAATAGTCTATGCCCAGTTTCTGCCATACTGTACTCCAGTTTTCCCAGCAGTTTTTGTCAAATAGTGCATTCTTATCCCAAAAATTGGGGTCCTTGGGTTTATCAAATAATAGATTACTATACTCATTAATTGCTGGATCTCGTTCATCCAATATATTCCATTGATCCACTACTCTATTCCTCAACCAGCACCAAGCAGTTTTGATGAATGCTGTTGTATAATACAGATTAAAATCTGGTATAGCTAGACTACCTTCCCTAGCATTTCTTTTCATTAATTCCCTTGATATTCTAGTCCGTTTGTTCTTCCAAATAAATTTTGTTACTATTTTGTCCAACTCTATAAAGTAGTTTTTTAGTAAATTGATTGGTATGGCACTAAATACACAATTTAGTTTGGGTAAAATTGTCGTTTTTATTATATTAGCTTGACCCAACCATGAGCAATTGATATTTTTCCAATTAGTTAGATCTTACTTTATTTGTGTGAGAAGTGTTTTGTAGTTGTGATCATATAGGTCCTGGGTTTGTTCTTGCAGGTAGAATCCCAAATATTTATAATGTCTACAGTGACCTTAAATGGAATTTCTCTTTCTATCTCTTGCTGTTGAATTTCATTAGAGATATATAGGAATGCTGAGGATTTACATGGGTTTATTTTATATCCTGCAACTTTGCCAAATTTATATATCATCTCAAGTAGTTTTTTACTTGATTCTCTAGGATTCTCAAAGTATTGGTCTCTTCTTTGCTTAATTTGATTCCTTTGATTTCCTTTTCTTCCCTAATTCCTACTGCTAACATTTCCAGTACCAAATTGAATAAGAGGGGTGATAGTGGACACCCTTGTTTTAATCCTGATCTTATTGTAAATGCTTCTAGCTTATCCCATTTATATAATACTTGCTGATGGTTTTAAATAGATGCTACCTATTATTTTAAGGAAAGCTCTATTTATTCCTATACTTTCTAGTGTTTTAAAGAGGACTGGATATTGTTTATTTTCAAAAGCCTTTTCTGCATCTATTGAGATAGTCATGTGGTTTCTGCTAGTTTTTTTGTTGATATGATCAATTACACTCATGGTTTCCCTAATATTAAACCATCCTTGCATTCCTGGAATAAATCCTACCTGATCAAAGTGTGTTATTCTTGTGCTAAGTAGCTGTAGTCTTTTAGCTAATATTTTATTTAAAATTTTTGCATCTATATTCCTGAAGGAAATTGGCCTATAATTTTCTTTCTCTGTTTTATCTCTTCCTAAGTTATGTATCAGTACCATATTTGTGTCATAAAAAGAATTTGGTAGGATACCTTCTTCACTAATTTTCCCAAGTAGTTAGTAGAGTATTGGAATCAATTTTTCTCTAAATGTTTGATAGAATTCACTAGTAAATCCATCTGGCCCTGGAGATTTTTTCCTAGGGAGTTCACTGATGGCTTGCTTGATTTCTTTTTCTGAGATGGGGTTATTTAAATAATTTACATACTCTTCAGTTAATCTGGGAAATTTATATTTTTGTAAATGTTCTTCAATTTCACTGAATGTCAAATTTATGTGCATACAATTGGGAAAACTAATTCCTAATTATTGCTTTGTTTTACTCTTCATTGGAGGTATAATTACCCTTTTCATTTTTGATACTCATAATTTTCTTTTCTTTTTTTCTTTTTTTTTCATCCCATTCATATTCACAGTAATGATGACTTTCTGTCTCTTTCCCTCTATCTTATACCCTCCCCCACTTATGCTTTTGTTTATTCCTTCTCCCCTCCCCTCTTTAAGGGTTTTCCTTTTGATCACCACCACCCTCAGTCTTCCCTCCTGGTGACCCCCCCCTTCCTTACCTACTCTCTCCCCTTACTACTATTTCCCTCCCCTCTAATCCCTCCCTTTTTATCCTCCCCCCCTTACCTTCCTACTGCCTATAGGACACAGTAGATTTTTATAGTTATCAGAGTAAGCTATTCCCCCTTTGGCCCCAAACCAATGAGAGTAGATTTAATACAATTCTCCTCTCCCTTCCACCTTTCCCTCTATTTAATGAGTTTTTGTGTCTTTTCACATTAGAATCTTAAACTTAAATTATGTTGATCCCTCTTTGAAGCAGAATCAGTGACGTCACAATAATGTTCAAATGATGTTCCTCTCCCTCTTTCCTTCCCCTCTACTACAGTGTGTTTTTATACCTCTTCATATGGCATAATTTACCTTTTTTTGTCTCATCCTTTCCTTTTATTCCATTACAATCCCTTTAACCCCCTTAACAAGCTTTTTTTTTTATCATAAGTTTTGTTCATTTATACCCACACACTCTATCTATGTATAACCCTTTTTTTAAAAAGCAATTGGAGTTAAGTAACTTTCTTAAGGTTACACGGCTAGCCATTATTTATGTGTTAGTGCTCATTTTCTGAGGCCGGATTCAATCCCCAGTAATCCCAAGTCTGAGACCAGTGCCCTTACTCACTGTGCCACCTAGATGCCCCCCACGTTTAACCCTTTTAAAGGTCATGATAATCATATAAATTTCAATATTGACATTTATCAGCTTCCCATATAGGGAAGTAAACATTTTGCTCCTATTGCACCCCAAGTTATGTGCATGTGTGCATGTGCGTGTGTTTGCATGTGTGTATGTGAGAGTGTGTGTTTTCCTTGTTTACCTTTTTATGTCTTTCTTGAGTCTTGTAATTGGAGTACACATTATCCATTGAGCTCTGGCTTTTTCATCAGGAAAGTCTGGAAGTCCCTTATTTCATTAAGTGACCATCTCCTTGCCTGAAAGATTATGCTCAATTTTGCCAAGTAGTTAATCCTTGGTTGCAGTCCTAGCTCTTTTGCCTTATGAGGTATCAAATTCCAATCCCTCCAATCATTTAATGTAGAAGCTGCTAAGTCCTGTGTGAACCTGTCTGTAGTTCCATGATATTTGAATTCCTTCTTTTTGGCTGCTTGCAGTATTTCCACCATAATGTTGTAATTCTGGAATTTGGCTACTATATTTCTTGGAGTTTTCAATTTGGGATCTCTTTCCAGAGGAGTCTGGTGAATTCTCTCTATAACTATTTTACCTTCTGATCCCACAATTTCAGGACAGTTTTCTTTGACAGTCTCTTGGATGATGTTGTCCAGGCTGCTTTTTTTCATCATGGCTTTCTGGTGGATCAATAATTCTTAAGTTATCTCTCCTGGATCTGCTCTCCAGTTCATTTTTTTTTCTGTGAGATATTTAATACTTTCTTCCAATTTTTCAATCTTCATATTTTGTTTGATTGACTCTTGGTGCATCATATAGTTGTGAGCTTCAATTTGATTGATTCTCATTTTTAGTGAATTATTATCTTCAGTTAGTTTTTGAAGGCCCTTCTTTTATAGAGATGTTTTCTGCATTAGTTCATTAATTTTACTTTTTAAATATTTGTTTTCTTCAGTGAGACTTTTTTCCAATTTGGTCACTCTAGATTTAAATTTGTCTTCTACCTCCCTAATTTGGCTTTTAATATATTCCTTGAGCTCCTCCAAGAATGTTTTGTTTTGTTTTTTTTTTTTGGCTTGAGACCAGTTCATATTTCCTTCTTTGGTCTCAAGTGTGAGTATAGAGTCCATGTTGTCCTCTGTATTTGGTTGTTCTTGATCATTATAATAAGCTCTAATTGATTTTCTTGCCTTCCCCTTCTCCTTCTCAGCTTCCTTCCCATTGTAATTTCCTATTTCCTAATTTCTCAGGCTGGGAGCTAAGGGCCTGGTTGTTGGCTTTGTATGTTATAGACTCTGGGTGTCTAGATTGAGGCCAAGGCCTTGAGTCTCAGTTTCCCCTGAGTTATGTTGATGCTTATTGTGTGATCTGTGGAGAAGGGGTGGTCTGGCCACTTCAGATTTCTAACTCTATGCCATGGGCTACAGCTCAGGCAGGCTTTTGCTGGTCAGGTGAGGTGGGGCTTGTTGCAACCCCCTCCCCTCTTCTCTTCAGACTCCTTGCTGCCTCAGTTATACCCTTTCTCAGTGAATCCTAAGGTTGAGATTATTTCCACTATTTCAGGATTTTACTGTGTGGGACATTTATCTCTGGATTTTCTAGGTCAGGGATAGGGAATCAGATCAGCCAGCATTTACTTTGCCATTCTGGCCCCTGGAAAATCAGGCAGGTGATTTTTAAACTTAAAGGCTGTGGGTTAATAGTCGCAGGAGAAGCTGCTCCTTGTGCTGGGAGGCCTGAAATTTCTCTTACCCAGCTCCAAAGGACACACCTTCTCATGATGAGACCCTGAAGAGACAGCTTTGAATCGCCCTTGGGGTGGGTGAGTCTGCTGGCTGGGGTTCCTTCTTTCTCTGCTGTAGTCTACTCTGGGGCCGAACTGCTGCAGCTCCCATGTCTTCCATGCCCCCAATGCCTGGACCCAAGTAGAAACTTTCTAGGGCTGGATTCTGCCATGCTCTGTCTCCCAGTGGATTCTGACACTCCAAAATCTGCTCAGATTCACTTTTTAAAGTGACAGGATTCATGGAGGTGCTTAGAAAAGTTTGCTTCTGTTCTGCCATTTTGGCTCCACTGCCAGATTACTTTCTTCTTCCTCTGATTTCTTTGGGGTTTAATTATAGTAATGGTAAGAGTTTCACTGAGGATTCCCTCTGGTTGGTGAGATGCTTTACATAACCTTGTGTATAGATGATATTATTCTGGCTTCATCAAGGTTTAAGATATTGCAAAGCCTCTTCAAAGAGATCTGAAATAATTTTCAATCTCAAATATTTTACCAGTGTATCTGACAATGAGGCATGGATTGCTATTGCTTCTGAAAAATTAAGATGTGGGTTTAACATAGCACAATAGAGATATGCACAGTGGGTATTGTATCAGAGAGGACCCTAGCATGAGCAGTGTGGTTGCTAGCACATGTTCTTTGATCTGCTTTTCTAAAGGAAAGCAACTCAGAGGGTGTTAACAATCTTATTTTCATCAAACATATATCATTTACCTAGTTCAGGGAGGAAAGTCAGCACTCTGAACTTTAGAGAAAACAAACAGAAGTTACAAGTAGACAAAAAAAGAGACATAGAGAATAACACAATTCAACAGACCAGCAGACAGGGCTTCAAGCTTTCTGACCATTACATACATATATAGTTAGTTTCCAGAGAGAGAAGCAACAAAATCTGGGTTTTCAAAGCCTGGTGGCTCAACAGCTGCCTAGAGTCTCATCTGGTCAAATAATGCAACTCTTCTCAAACTGAGCCCCAAAGGAAAACCTCCCATCAGGGTATATATAGCCTTCTTCAGGGTCAGAGAACATCACCACCATCATGGCCCACTGCCTGATTACAAAATAACCATGTGTTAGTCTTCCTGAAAAACAAGCTTTCCCTAAACAAGCTTCTCTTGTGGGCTCTAATACACCCTTCAGCAAACGCCTCCCACACAGGCTCCATGTGACCACATTTAGTCTATTAAGGGGCAGACTATACTTTCAAATCAGGGAATGTACTCAAATTCACTTAAGCTTCTTAAGGGTCAGAGAAGATCTTCAAATTCCCTTGTCATTACTGGTATGAATAGGCCTTATCACCTAATAAATGAGAAATAAAAGTAAAGGACATTATCAAGTAACTATATAATAGGATGAGAAGATGGACTGGTCATCTTCCAAGAGCTAGAGAATGCATGGTGATAGTCATTGTTCTCCACTGAAATCCTTTGAATGCTGGGAAAAAAAGTATGCATATATTCTATGATACTGGGTGGAACTACCTAAGAAGAATTTTGTAGAAAACATGGGCAAGAGTCACACAGGATGAGCATTCATAGATGTGTTTTAAATTTTATTTTAGTAAGGATCACCCAAAACAATGAGATTATACATCCATTTAAGCATGTATGGAGTTGCATATGTACACATAGATGTACAAAGGATAAAGTGAGAGGTTAGTGCACTATGGACTTTGTGAACTCAAAAGATTCTTACCCTGGGGGAGATAAGGTGCCATGGCACACCCGACATTTTTCAGCTTCACTTGTAGCTTCAGCTCCTGGCCTGCGAACTGTAGGGGGATCCAGTGAGCAGTCTTGGGATAATCACTCCTACTGTAACCTCACTGGAGCTGGATTGCAGTCTGGGGTGGGGGTGTTGGGGTGTGTGTCCAGCTTGCCAGAGTGTGTAGAGGCTTCACAGAGGCCAGCCAACTAATACCTCAGGAAGTTGAGGAGACCCCAATGTTTGGGACGGAAGCTCCCCTGTCTGGTAACAGAGTCCTACTGTGGCAACAAGCCCAAAAGTCAAGTAATTAAGTGGCAACATGCCTAGGCAAAGGAAACAAAATAAACAGAAAAATGCAACATTAGACTCCTATTTTGGGGGCAAAGAGGATCGAAGCAGGGACTAGGAGGAGGACTGAGGGGTCAGAAATCCTGCACCAAAAGCCCCAAATGAAAATATCAGCAGCTTACAGGCCATAGAGGAAGTTAAGGATTTTAAAAACCAAATAAGAGAAGGGGAGGAAAAATTGGGAAGAGAAATGAGAAGGGTGCAGGACAAGTATGAAATGACAGTCAACAGCCTGACTGAGGAAAATAACACCTTAAAAATAGCCTAACTCAAGTGGCAAAAGAGGCTCAAAAGGGCAATGAGGAGAAGAATGCCTTAAAAAGCCAACTTTGCCAGATGGAAAAATATTCCCAACAGCTCACTGAGGAAATTCATTCCTTCAGAATCAGACGGGAGTGAATGGAAGTTAGTGACTATGAGAAATCAAGATGCTATTAAACAAATAGACACAACTGAAAAAATAGAAGGCAATGTGAAATATCTCATGGGAAAAAAGCACTGACCTGGAAAATAGATTCAGGATAGATAATTTAAAAATTATTGGCCTACCTGAAAGCCATGATCAAAGAAAGAACCTAGAAAGCATCATTCAGGAAATTCTCAAGGAAAATTGCCCTGATGTTTTAGACCCAGAGGGTGAAATAGAGGTTGAAAGAATCCACTGACCACCTCCTGAAAAAGATCCCAAAAAGAAAACTCCCAGGAATATTATATCCAGGCTCCAGAATTCCCAGATCAAGGAGAAAATACTACAAGCAGCCAGGAAGAAACAATTTAAATATTGTAGAAACACAATCAGAATAGCACAGGACCTGGCAGCTTCTACATTGATGGATCTAAGGGCAAGGAATATGATATTTCTGAGGGTTAAGGATCTGGGATTAAAACCAAGGATCACATACCCAGCAAAACTGAGTATATTGTTTCAGGGGAAAATGTGGTCATTCGGTGGAATAGAGGACTTTCAAGCATTCTTGAGGAAAAATACAGAGTTGAATAGAAAATTTGACATTCAGAAACAAGACGCAAGAGATACTTGACAAGGTAAACAGGGAAAAGAAATCAAAAGGAACTTATCAAAGTCGAACTATTTACATTCCTACATGGAAAAACAATAACTTTCACTGATGAAACCTTTCTCAGTAAGAAAATAATTTAAGAAGGGTATATGGTCATATGAATACATATGTGAATGTGTGTATTTTACAGTTATACATGGATAGAAGGCACACGTTGAATTTGATGGGAAGGGATGATACTTAAGGGGTGAAGTTAAGAGGTGAGAGAGGAATGTGGCAAGAGGAGATTGGGAGAGATGGAGTGGGGTAAACTATCTCATGTAGAAGAGGCAAGATCTCAAGATTCTCTTTTTCTATATTTCTGAACTTTAACCCTTATAAATATCTGCCATATTGATGGCAAGAGGAGTGGAGAAGTATATAATAGCACATTATAATATTTCCTCTTTGGCTTCCCGAAGTAAAAAAAAAATGCTATATTAGTATAATGCTGTTAATAAATCCAAGCAGGAGGAAGGGTGAAATTAATAAATAAAAAAAATATTCCACTCCTATGAGAAGATTTCAAAGTCCAAACGCAGATGGATCATCAAAGAATTGATTAAAGTCTTCAACTTTCAAACATTTCTCAAAAGAACAACTGAAAGTTGTTATGGAATCACTAAAATCCCTACTAAATTATCTAAGAGACTTGAGGGAATAATAAACAATAAGTAATAAAACAATGCTTACTGAGAAGATATCCCAGTTTAAAAAAATGTATGAATAGGGATGAATGACCATGTTAATGCATAATGAATGTGTGCTACAAAGCAAGACAAAACAATTAACTAAGCTGACTGGCTTGTGATAATTTCCTTTTAGGTTTATATCATCAACAAAAATCAGTATCTTTAGTCATGCTGATATACACAAAGAAATGACTCCAAGAAAATATTTGACTTTTATTTACATGTATATTGAATAAAAATCCTCTCAAATTTCATATATATGTATACATGTATTGTTCTTCCCTAAGCTGACAGTTGTTGTAGAGGGGGCCAGAGAAAACTTGATCACAAGGAAATATTTAAAATTTTTTAAAAATTTATATTATCTTTTTTTTTTGTAGGGGAGCAAGGTAGGGTAATTGGGGTTAAGTGACTTGTTCAAGGTCACAGGGCTTTTATGTGGTGAGTGTCTGAGATCAGATTTGAATTCAGGTTCCCCTGACTCCAGGGCAAGTGTTTTATTCACTGCGCCATGTAGCTGCCCTGCAAGGAAATTCTTGAGAAATAAATACAGGATATTCAGGAATTTCCACCACAAAGATGATAAGAAGGGACACAAGTGAAAATCACTCTAAAAAGAGCTGAGGACAAAATAGAAAACACTGAAGCTTTAGCTTTAGAGAATAATCTGTCCTTAGCAAATAGCAAAGGATCATAATGTGAATAAAGTTGTAGATTTGGAGACAGAAGATAGAAGGTTAGAAGTTAGAAAGGCTGAGTTCATATACCCCTTCTAACACTTCCTAGCTGTGTCACCATGCTTAAGTTACTTACCCTCACCATGCCTCCATCTTTGGGTAATCGAAATAATAATACAAACAGTAGCATCTACCCAGGCTTGTTTCAACATATAAAATGAAAAAAAAAAAAACCCACTAATTTTGCATCACTAGGATTTTAGGAAAATCCTGAACTGGGGAAAAGTGTATAAGCAAATATAGGGAAATAGAAAACTCAAAAACATTCATAAGAGAATTTTGTATATGGGATGAGTGATTAATAGCCAGAACACTCTATTGGTATTTTTACAATACTTTAATAATGAGAGGAAAGCATCCAGAATATGCTATATAGCACTAATGAGAAACTTTAAAAATAATTTCCAACAAATAACCAATGAAGTGAGTAATAATGGATAGAGGGACTTCCCAAATTGTTGTTGTATGCAACTATACCCATGTGTGTCTACATACCTATGTCTACAGCCAAAGATGCAAAAATATGTAATACTTCCATGTATATGTACACACACACACACATTCCTTTTTGTGTCCTGTCACAATTTCTACCTATATCATGTCACATACCTTTGAGAACATACTAAAATTCAATTTAACAAAAGGTTATTAAGTGCTCAAGGTAAAATGTGAAAGAAAAAATTAATAAAACACAGTCCCTACTTTCGAGGAGCTTTCAGCAAAGTATAAGAAACAGCATATGGACAAAAAAAGAATACTTTGAGTCAGGATGTGATAAGAGTCACAACAAAACTACATCCAAGGTGCTATAAGAAAAAAGGGAAAGAGAAAAATATTTCCAACTGCAATGATCAGGTAGGCATCAGGGAGAAGGTAGAATCATAACTTTATATTATAAAAAAAAACTTTCTTTTTTTTCTTTTTTATTAAGTATTTTATTTTCCCCCAGTTACATGTAAAAACAATTTTAACATTAATTTTTAAAGTGAGTTTAAAATTATCTCCCTTCCAAACTGCCCCCCCCCCCATTTTGAAGGGCAAGCAATTCCATACAGGTTACACATGTGTATTCATGAAAAACAATTCCAAAATATTCATGTTGTTAAAGAAAACGTGGGAAAAAAAACAATCAAGAAAATAAAGTTAAAAAGAGGCACACTTCAGTCTGCATTGATTGTTTTTCTGGGGATGGATAGCGTTTTTTATCATAAGTCCTTTAGAGCTATCTTGGATCATTTTATTATTGAGAAGAGCCAAATCATTCACAGTTAATCATCCTACAATATTGCTATTACTTTGTGCACAGCATATTTTACTTTTCATTGGCTCATATAAGTCTTTGCTGTTTTTTTCTTAGAGCATCCTGATCTTCATTTCCTATAGTACAATAATATTCCATCATAATTACATATCACAATTTATTCAGCCATTCCTGAACTGATGGACATGCCCTCAATTTCTTATTCTTTGCTCCCAGAATTGAGCTGCTATGATTATTTTTATATATAGCTCCTTTTCCCGTTTGCTTTTTCATCTCTGTTTTTCTTACAGACCTAAT
The DNA here is from genome assembly GCA_011680675.1 of Gymnobelideus leadbeateri. Classification (NCBI taxonomy): domain Eukaryota; kingdom Metazoa; phylum Chordata; class Mammalia; order Diprotodontia; family Petauridae; genus Gymnobelideus; species Gymnobelideus leadbeateri. Next base: position 26,705 of record WOXC01002406.1, on the reverse strand, counting down.
TGAGATATTGCTAGGTCAAAGGGTTTGCATAGTTTGATAGCCTTTTGGGCACAGTTCCAAATTGCTCTATAGATTATTTGAATCAGGTCATAACTCCACCAACAGTGTAATAATGTATCATTTTTCCCTAATCCCATCCAACATTTGTCATTTGTCTTTACTGTTCTATTAGTCAATCTAATAGGTATGAGATAGTACCACAGAATTGTTTTAATTTACATTTCTCTAATTAATAAAGTATATTTTCATAAAAACTATAGATAGCTTTGATTACTTCATTTGAAAACTGATCAAACTTTTTTACCATTTATTAGTTGGGGAATGGCCCTAATTTTTTTTTTTTTATAAATTTGGCTTAGTTCTCTATACAATTGAGAAAAAAGGCCTTTATAAGAGAAACCTGCTACAATTTATTTCACAGTTACTATTGCTATTTACTTCCACTCTTTTCTCCACTCCATTCATTCTGTTTTATCTCTCCTCTCACCTAGTACTTCCTCAAAAGTGTTTTGCTTCTTAGTACCCCTCCCTCAACTTGCCCTCCTTTCTATCATCCCCACTTTTCTAATAATAAATTGAAAGAATATAATCAGGCAACAAGGAAACAAAACAATCACTCTTTGCAGATGGTATGGTGATATACTTAGGGAACACAAGAGAAGCAACTGAAAACTTAACTGAAACAATGAACAAATTTAGCAAGTCAGAGGGAATAAAATTAATCCACATAAAACATTAGTATTTCTATTTTCTACATACTATGAACAAAACCTAATAAGAAAAGGTAAAAAGAGAAATCACATTTAAATTAAATAAAGACAATATAAAATAATTGGGAGTTTACTTTCCAAGACAGATTAAACTTCATGAACATGATTACACATTCTTTTCCCTCAAATAAAGGCAGATCAAAGAAAAAAAGGAGAAATACTAATCACTCACATGTAGTTTGAGCCAATATAATATTGATAATTCTACCTATGCTATTTTACTTATTCAGTGCCAAATAACCAAAGAATTATTTATAAGATTAAGAAGAATAATAGCAAAATTTATCTGGAAGAGCAAAGGATGAAGAATATCAAGCGAATTAACACAAAAGTGAGGGAAGGTTACTTAGCCATACCAGATCTCAAAGCGTCTTGTAAATGTGTAATCAACAAAACAATCTCATCCTGACTAAGAAGTAGAGTTATGGATCAATGGAATAATATATATGATGGTTGTCAATAAACATAATAATCTAGTGTTCAAGAATCTCAGAGATTCAAGTATTTGGAGTAAAAACAGCATTTGACAGATTGCTGAGCAAACTGGAAAGCAGTTTGAAAGAAACTAGACATAGACCAACATCAACACCATATACCAAAATAAAGTTAAAATGACTAAATTGTTTTAGACATAAAAAGTAACCAGGGATTTATGGAAGCAACAAACCTGATCCCTCCATTCTGCTCTTTAGCTCATTCCACCATTTTAGCCTTATAATCCAATTCTTTTTATTTCCCCTATTGCAACTTTTGTTTTGATTATCAAATCTTTCATCTTCAACTCTCTTTTTCCAATGGATTATTCTCCTCTACCTCTAATAAATGCTCCACTACATTTTAAAAAAAATCCCTTCATTGATTTTCTTATTCCTTTTAGCTCCTATCCTATAATATCAATCACAGCCAAATTTCTCAAGACTAGTGTATACATTATGCCTCTATTTCTTGTTCTTTCTCTTACTCTTCAACTCCTCATATTCTATATTTTACTTATACTAATAATGAAACCCTCATCTTCAAGGTCATAAATGACTTCATAGTTATCAAATTAAAAGCCATTTTCTTAGGCTCATCCTCTTTGATTTCCCTATAGCATGGGGTACTATTGGCCATATGTTTCTTATTACAAAGTTCTCCTATATTAGTTTCTGTGAAAAGATATTCCTCTTGTTCTCCATATGCTTCTGATACTATTAAAACACTTGACATTAGTTAGTATTTGCCAAGTGTTTTAAGGGTTGAAAAGCACTTTATAAATGTTAGACTCTACTCTTGACTCCAGATTTCTTCCAGCAAGCCACAGTGACCTTGACTTGGAAGTACACTCTTCCCTTTCTTTCACCCTCTTTCTTCATCTTACCTTTCAATTTCCTTTTTTATGTTGCCTTTCTTGTCTTTTCCTATTAGAATTGAAGTTCCTTGAGGTCACAAGTTTCCTTCCTGTTGCATTTGTATTCCCAGAGCCTATGGTGCCTAGCATAAAGTAAATGCCTAATAAATTCTTGCTGAATTGGCTTGTTGATTTAATTCATCTCATCCTCCCAATAACCTTGTGTGTCATTAATACTACTAGTGTCCTCTTTTTGCAGAATAGGAAACTAAAACTGCAAAAAGGTAAGTTACCTTCCCAACAGTCAGGTAACTAAAGCGTGCCTGATGCAGAATTTGAATATAGGTCTTCCTGAAACCAAGTATAATATACTATATATTATACCATCTATCTTCATCTCTCTACTTCACTGATGGTCTTTTTGTTCCCTGTCCTCTAAATGCAGAAATATCTCTTCATTTTTATTACTATATATAGTCCAACTCTTGATTCTATTCATTCTTATAAAACTGACAATAATAACAGCAACAATTATTACAATATCTGACATTTGTATTCTGCTTCAAAGTTTGTAAAGTATTTTAAATATCTCAGTTGACCTTCACATCAGTTCTGTGACATGGGTAGTATAGGCATCATAAAACTCCATTTAATAAAAGAGAAAACTTAAGTTTAGTATTCTACAAACAATACAATTCCTCTTTTTGTAGGACTTACCTCTTTACAGATATAATTATGTTTATGCAATAGAATCATTCTAAACTTTATTTCTGTAGTTTGACCTCTTTCTTAAAATCTTGGCTCACATTTTCAAACACCAGTTATATAATTCCCCCTAGACATTGACACCTTAGTCTAAAATTGAACAAATTATCTTTCCTCCCAAACTTATTCTGTTACCTATTCTTTTTGGTTAATGCCATCTTGCCACCTAATTATTTTCAACTCATTTCTGTCCCTAATCACACCACAACAAGCTAGTGGCCAAGTAATGTCTACTCTATTTCCAAAAAATCTTTCATTTACCCTTTCTGTTCCATTACCATAGGCACTGCCCTAATTTAGTCCCTTAGTACCTCTTAACTGGAGTTTTGTGAAGGCCTTCTAAGGCCTTGTTTCCTTCATCTCATCTCACCTGATTAAAAGTTATACTAAACACTATTGCTTGGGCATAGATGTGGAAATTTTACATTTCTACTAAAAATTCCCAAGGATGGTCCAATTATCAAGATCATATTAGAAGGCCTTCATTTGGCAAAGATCATTGAGTCTCCGATGCTGTTACTTTTTAATCCTTACTTTCTTCTAATCCCATTTATGCGTTTTAGTAATCTAACCTCAGTAGATAATGTGACTTAAACTTTATGACTACGTGTTTTCCTTATTCTGTTGCTTTTACCTGGGATGTTCTTTGACCATATCCACTTGTTGAAAACCTACCCTTTTTTGAGGTAGCAGAGATAAGATGGCAGAGTCAAGATGGCAGAGTAAAGGCAGAGACTTGCCTGAGCTCTCCGCAAAACTCCTCTAAATATCTTTAAAATGACTCTAAACAAATTCTAGAGAAGCAGAACCAATGAAATGATGGAGTAAAAATATTTACAGTCCAAAACACCTTGGAAGGTATTCAGGAAAGATCTTTTGCATGTGGGTAAGAGAAGAGTGCAGTCCAGGACAGGTCACACCTGTGCAAACCAGGCTCCTGCAAAAAGGGAACAGGCCTTAGGCAACTGAATCACTAGCAGTGGTGGTGATTTCCAGACCTCTCAGTCCATAGACATTGAAGGCAGCTTAGAATATCAGCAAGAAAGTTCTGTCTCACCTAGGAAAGAGTGTAGCACAGTTGATCATAGGCCTAACTAGCACAGCCTAAACCATAGCAAACCAGCAACAAGCCTTTAGAGTGACTGAAACATCAGTGGCAGTGGATGCTTCTAGAGCTCTCAGACTACAGACAGAAAGAGAGTGGGACAACTAGTTGGAAAGAGATAAACACTTTCATGCTAGCACTGGTGCAGTTCTCTGATGTTTTGCCCATACTTGGATGTGGGCGTCATTCCTAGGTGGCAGACCCATGGCAAAAAGGAGCACTAGCATAACAGAGCTTTCAGTCACAGAGGAATGGGGACACTTCTTAAAGTTTCAGGACAGAAAAGAGTGCCTGGGGTCACTCACAGATAAGACTACAAGCCAGGAGTATATTAAACGCCTCTTCTTAGAACATACCAGCTTAGAAGAACTGAAAACTTACAGGTCCCTAAAAATATCTTTGAAAATAGCTTTACAAAACCCCTGACACTTGGGACAGTTTTCCTCCTACCTTGGAAGCAGAGCAATGCCTTAACAGAGGGGTAAAAAACAAGTAATAGGCTGGGGAAAAGAACAAACAGCAGAAAAAAAAAAACTGGCCATAGAAAATTACCATAGTTACAAGGAAGATAAAAATGTATACTTAGAAGAAGAAAATAAAAACTAAAAAGCTTTGACATCCAAAGCCTGAAAGAAAAATATTAATGGACCTCAGGAAATGGAAGAGCTCAAAAAGGATTTTAAAAATCAAGCTAGAGAATCAAAGGAAAAACTGAGAAGAGAAATTAGTGTTGCAAGAAAATAATAAATAGAAGTTAACTGTTTGGTAAAGGAGAAACCAAAAAAAAAAAAAATACCGAAAAAAATAATACCCACCAAAAAGACTAGTACAAATGGTAAAAGAGGACCAAAAAACCAATGAGGAGGAGAATCACTTAGGAAGCAAATTAGCCCAATGGAAAAGGAGGTCCAAAAGCTCACTGAATATAATAATACCTTAAAAATTAGAATGGAGGGGGCGGAGCCAAGATGGCGGGGTAGAAACAGCTCATCCAAGCCACACTGCCCCCAGATTCCCCACAAACTATGTAAAAGGGGACTCTGAACAACTTTTGGAGCCCCAGCAGCCACGGAACAACAAAGAGAAGCTAAGCTCCCGCTGAGGACAGCCCGGCAGCCCTGCAGGAAGGACCAGCACAGCACTCTGGGAGCCCACAGCACGCTGTGCGCAGAGCACGGGGAGCCAAGCTGAACCCCGAGGTTTTAGCCCCAGGGAGGCAGGGGCAGTGGCCAGCTGGAGGGACCCCAGAACACCAGCAGCTGTGGCGACTCCAGAATTATCAACAGAGCCATGGCTAGGAAAAAGTGAGTGGTTAGTGTCCTATGGATTTTGGGACCAGTATTTGGGGAATGTGTCGGCTCCCTCCCCTGGGGGCTAGAAGACACTGAGGAGAAATGCCATTTTGTAGTTTTTAGAGGCAGCTCCTGGCCTGCAACGGTAGGGAGATATACCGATCGTTCATGGGGGGGTAATCGCTCTTGCTTTAACCTCCCTGGATCTGGATTGTGATATAGGGTGGAAGTCGTGGGTGGGTTTACAGCTTGCCAGAAACGGAAGTTGCCCCCCACACGTTCGGGAGGAAAATTCCTCTATATGGCCTTAAAGTCATAGTGTGGCAACAAGCCCAAAAGTCGAGTAATTAAGTGGCAACATGCCAAGGCAAAGGAAAAAGAAAAATGCAACCTTAGACTCCTATTTTGGGGGCATGGAGCCGGAAAAGGACTGTGAGGTCAGAAGTCCTGCTCCAAAAGCCCCAGGGAAAAACATGAGTGGGTTGCAGGCCATAGAGGACCTTAAGAAGGACTTTAAAAATCAAATAAGAGAAGTGGAGGAAAAATTGGAAAGAGAAATGAGAAGGATGCAGGAAAAGTATGAAATGAGGGTCAACAGCCTGTCTGAGGAAAACAACAACTTAAAAAATAGACTAACTCAAATGGCAAAGGAGGCCCAAAAGGGCAATGAGGAGAAGAATGCCTTAAAAAGTCGAATTTGCCAGATGGAAAAAGAATCTCAAAAGTTCACTGAGGAGATTCATTCCTTCAGAGTTAGAATGGAGCAAATGGAAGCTCATGACATTATGAGAAATCAAGATGCTGTTAAGCAGATCCAAAAAAATGAAAGATTAGAAGGCAATGTGAAATATCTCATGGGAAAAACCACTGACCTGGAGAATAGATCCAGGAGAGACAATTTAAAAATTATTGGACTACCTGAAAGCCACGATAAAAGAAAGAACCTAGAAATCACCCTTCAATAAATTCTTAAGGAAAATTGCCCTGATGTTTTAGATCCAGAGGGCAAAATAGAGGTTGAAAGAATCCACAGATCACCTCCTGAAAAAGATCCCAAAAAGAAAACTCCCAGGAATATTATAGCCAGGTTGCAGAATCCCCAGATCATGGAGAAAATACTCAAAGCAGCCAGGAAGAAACAATTTCAATATTGTGGAAACACAATCAGAATAGCCCAGGACCTGGCAGCTTCTACACTGAGGGATAGAAGGGCATGGAATATGATATTGCAGAGGGCAAAAGGACTGGGAATGAAGCCAAGGTTCACCTACCCAGCAAAACTGAGTATTTTGTTTCAGGGGAAAATATGGTCATTCAGTGGAATAGAGGACTTTCAAGCATTCTTGAGGAAAAAACCAGAATTGAATAGAAAATTTGACACCCAGACACAAGAAGCAAGAGATGCCTGAGAAGGTACTCAGGGAAAAGAAATCAAAAGGAACTTATCAAAATTGAACTATTTACATTCCTATATGGAAAAGCAATAACCATGACTGATGATATCTTTCTCACTATGAAAATAATGGCAGAAGTGTTTGTGGTCATATGAATACGCATATGAATGTGTGTGTATATGGTTACAGTTATATATGGATAGAGGGCATAGGTTGAATTTGTTGGGAAGGGAGAATACTCAAGGGATGATATTATGAGGTGAGAGAGGAAAGTGGCAAGAGGAGATGGGGAGAGACAGGGTAGGGTAAACTATCTCATGTAGAAGAAGCAAGGGGAAGTGGTTGCAAGGGAGGGGGAGAATAGGAAGGCAAAAAAGGCAAAACCACATGCTCATTGAATTTGGTTCAGGGAGAGAATGACATACATACTAAATGGGATATCTCAACCTGCAGCAGAATAGGGGGTAGGGGGATGAGAGGAGGGATGATGGATGGGAGGGCATCTTTGGGGGGAGGGGAGATTTGAAGTACCCACTATAGAAGAGGGACAGGATCATGTAGGGAATGGACCAGGTGGGCGGTGGGATGAATGGGAGGGAATTATAAGCAGCCTTGTACAATATATCTACTATGATAATGTTTTGCATAGCTAGACATGTACAACATATACTGAATTACTTATCTCCCCAGAGGGAATGGGTGACAAGGGAGGAAGGAACTGGATCTGAAATTTGAGGTCTTAACATTAAATGTTTCAAATACATATATATATATATATATTTATATACATACTATTATTAATACTCTTTTGCTTATAATTGGGAGATAAGATGTGCAAGCATTGGGATACAAAGATTCACCTTCCTCTAATGGAAAAGTCGAAAGGGGTATGGGAGAAGGTATGGGAGAGAGCAGATTGGAGGAAGCAGTATCTTGTGGGACTGCTATTCTGGGAGGTTGGGTAGGGGAATAATGGGGGGAAAATGAATGTAACTTAAAATATGGTGGAAATGAATGATGTAAAACTGAAGTTAATAAAGCATTTGTTTAAAAAAAAGAATTTCATATGGAAACCTGAAAAAAAAATTGGAATGGATCAGATGGAAGCTGAATTTCTTAGAATTCAAGAAATGATGATGATGCCAGCACTAAGTGAGGCACCTCATGGAGGAGCAAGAAGTGAAGGGATGTCTGCCAGGTGGGTGAGTGAAGACTGAGCCAAATTATTCCACTGAGGATGTATAGATAAACAAAAACAAAAACATTTGAAACATTTAATTTTCAAACTTCGAATTTCAGATCCATTCCCTTTCTCCCTTGTCACCCACTCCCTCTGGGAAGATAAGCAATTCAGTACGTGTTGTACATGTATACCTATGCAAAACATTACCATAGTAGATATATTGTAAAAGACTGCATATATTTACCTCTAACCCATCCCACACCCTACCTGGTCCATTCCCTACTTTGATTCAGTCACTTTTTGAAAGTGGGTCCTTCCAACCTCCCCTCCCCCCAGAATTCCCTCCCCTCCATCCACCCCCTTTTCATCCCCCTTTCCCCTACTCTCCTGCAGGGTTGGATATCCCATTTAGTATGTATGTCATTCTCACCCTGAGCCATATTTATTGAGAATATGGTTATGTGTTTTTGCCTTCCTATCTTCACCTCTCCTGCAACGACTTCCCATTTCTTCTTCTACGTAAGATAGTTTACCTACCCTGTATCTCCCCATCTCCTCTTGCCACTTTCCTCTCTCACCTCTTAACTTCACCCATTAAGTATCATCCCTTCCCAACAATTTCAACCTGTGCCCTCTATCTATGTATACCTGTAAACATATATACATACATTCACATATGTATTCAAATGCCCATATACCCTTTTTCAATTATTTACATAATGAGAAAGGTTTCATCAGTCACAGTTACTGTTTTTCCATGTAGGAATGTAAATACTTCAGCTTTTATAAGTTCCTTTTGATTTCTTTTCTCTGATTACCTTCTCAAACATGTCTTGCTTCTTGTGTCTGAATGTCAAATTTTCTTTTCAACTCTGGTTTTTTCCTCAAGAATGCTTGAAAGTCCTCTTTTCCACTGAATGACCATATTTTCCCATGAAACAAGATACTCAGTTTTGCTGGGTAGGTGATTCTTGGTTTTAATCCCAGCTCTTTTGACCTTTGGAATATCATGTTCCATGCACTTTGATACCTCAGTGTAGAAGCTGCCAGTAACTGTGGTATTCTGATTGTGTTTCCACGATATTGAAAGTGTTTCTTCCTGGCTGCTTGTAATATGTTCTCCTCGGTCTGGGAATTCTTGAACCAGGCTATAATATTCCTAGGAGGTGATTTTTTGGGGGGATCTTTTTCAGGAGGTGATCGGTGGATTCTTTCAACCTCTATTTCCCCCTCTGGGTCTAAAACATCAGGGCAATTTTCCTTGAGAATTTCTTTAAGGATGATTTCTAGTTTCTTTCTTTGATCATGGCTTTCAGGTAGTCCAATAATTTTTAAATTATCTCTCCTGGATCTATTTGCCAGGTCAGTGCTTTTTCCCATGAGATATTTCATATTGCCTTCTATTCTTTCATTTGTTTGGATATGCTTAACAGCATCTTGAGTTCTCGTAAAGTCACTAGCTTCCCTTTGCTCCAGTTTAATTCTGAAGGAATGATTCTCCTCAGTGAGATTTTGAGATTCTTTTTCCATCTGGCAATTTTGGCTTTTTAAGGCATTCATCTACTCATTGCCCTTTTGAGCCTCTTTTGCCATTTGAGTTAGGCTATTTTTTTTAAGGTGTTATTTTCCTCAGTCAGGCTGTTGACTCTCGTTTCATACTTTTCCTTCTTCCTTCTCATTTCTCTTCCCAAATTTTCCTCCACTTCTCTTGTTTCATTTTTTAAAATCCTTCTTAAGGTCCGCTATGGCCTGAAACCCACTCATATTTTCATTTGGGGCTTTTGGTGCAGGAGTTCTGACCTCACAGACCTCCTTCTGTTCCATGCCTAGATAGTCTGTGCCCCCAAAATAGGAGTCTAATGTTACTTTATTTTTGTTTATTTAGTTTCCTTTGCCTAGGCATGTTGCCACTTTATTACTTTATTTTGGGCCTTGTTTCCACAGTAGGACTCTGCCACCAGACAGGGGAGCTTCTGTTCCAAATGTTGGGGTCTTCACAATTCGTTGAGTGGCCTCTGTAAAGCCTCCACCCGCTCTGGCAACTCGGATACCCACCCCTGACCTCCCCCACAGACCACTATCCAGATCCAAGTAGGTTAAAGCAAGAGTGTTTAACCCCCAAGATTGCTGCATCTCCCTACAATTCCAGACCAGGGGCTTAAGCTGCCACTGAAGGTTCAAAATGGCTTCTATGTTGCTGCTCTTCAGCTGCATCTTGCCCCCAGGGGAAGAAGCTGACTCATTCCCCAAATACTGGTCCCGAAGTCCATAGGGCACTAATCTCTCACTTTGTCCTAAGCATATCTGTGTTGAGAATTCTGGAATCGCCACAACTGCTGGTGTTCTGGGGTTCCTCCATTCAGCTGCTGGCCAGCTGCCCTGGGGCCCAAACCACAGCTCATGTGGGCCTGGGCTCAACTCCCTGAGCGTTGCACTTGGCTCCTCGAGCATTGTGCTGTGCTGGCCGCTCTCTACAGGGCTGCTGGGCTGGCCTCAACGGGAGGTTAGCTTCTCTGTGTCATTCTGTGGGTGCTGGAGCTCCAGAAGTTGTTCAGAGTCCACCTTTTACATTGTTTGGAAGTAGTGTCGGGGATAACACCTGGGAAGTGCTGTTTCTACTCCACCATCTTGCCTCCACCCCCAAGAGTTACTCTCTTTGAACATTTCCCTGTGCCCTTGCTCTAGCTTATCTCAGCTATCATAACTCAAGAGATGGGCAGGATGTTCTTAGAACCTCCCCTGCATTGAGGAGTGGTGAGCCAACATCCTGAGAATGTGAGGCTTGTGAGAACAGGCAGGAGGCAAATGATGGACTGAATTCTTCAACCCTGACCACACCCCTCAGAGCTGGCCCTCTACACAATAAGGTAGTCCAAAGAATGAAAAAAATAGAAAACAAGGCAAACTACTTCAGTGGAAAAACAACTGTTCTAGAAACAAATCCAAGAGAGATAATTTTAAAATTATTGGACTACCTGAATTGTGTGATCAATAAAAGACCCTAGACATTAGCTTTCAATAAAATCTCAAGGAAAACTGTTCTCATATCCTAGAAGCAGAGTGTAAAATAGAAATTGAAAGTATCCAGTGATTACCTCCTGAAAGAGATATCAAAATGAAAATTTCCAAGAATATTATAAACAAATTTAAGTTCCCACCTCAAGGAGAAAGCATTACAAGTAGCCAGAAAGAAACAACTCAAGCATCATGGAGCCACAATGAGGATAATACAAGATTTAGCATCTTTTACATTAAAAAATCAGAGAGCTTTTCCGTCTTCCTCGGCGTCTTGGCAGTTGTGCGACCTCCCAGGCCACACACTGCCCCTCGTCCCGCCTCCGCCGCAGCCATGCCCCAAAAAATCGAGGAAATAAAACACTTCTTGCTCACAGCCAGGAGAAAGGATGCCAAATCTGTCAAGATTAAGAAAAACAAGGACAATGTGAAGTTTAAGGTTCGATGCAGCAGGTACCTGTACACATTGGTTATCACAGACAAAGAGAAGGCAGAGAAACTTAAACAGTCCCTGCCTCCTGGTTTGGCTGTGAAGGAGCTGAAGTGAAGGAATCATTCATTGTTAGACCTATATTAAATGTAAGAGAAAAAAAATCAGAGAGTTTAGTACATGATATTCTAGAGGGAAACGGAGCTAAAATTACTATCAAGAATCACCTATCAAGCAAAACTGAGTATTATACTTGGGTGGGGGTGGGGTTACATTCAATGAGAGAAGAATTTCAAGCATTCTTGAGAAAAGACCAGGGCTGAATCAACAATTTGGCTTTCAAATACAAACCAGGTAATACCAATACTAAATGTTTATGTACTAAGTGGTATAGACAGAAAAACTATACTAGAGGTGACACTCAACCAACCCCCCTTCTCAGAACTAGATGAACCTAATCACAAAATAAACAAAAAATAGTTAAGGAGTTGAATACACTCCAGAAAATCTAAATATTATAGAACTTAAGAGGAAACTTAATAGGGTTAGAAAATAATGATATACCTTTTTCTCAGAGATACACAGCACCTACACAAAAATTTGCCAACATATTAGGGCATAAAGAACTTATAATCCAGTGAAGAAAGGCAAGAGTATTAAATCCATCATTTTCAAATCATGATGCAATAAATATTACAGGTAATAAAAGGTCACAGAAAGATAACCTAATGTTTAATTGAAAACAAAATAATCCATCCTGAAGAATGAGTGGATAAAACAACAATACATAGAAACTGAATAATTTCATCAAAGAGAATAAAAATGATGAGACAACCTACCAAAACTTATGAAATACAGCCAAAAATAGTTGTTAGGAGAAATTTTATATCTATAAATACATGAATGAATAAAATAGATGATGAATATATCAATGAATTTGGCATGCAATAGAAAAAATAGGAAACCCACAATTTAAAGGTCCACAATTAAATATCAAATAAGAAATTCTGAAAATCAAAGCAGGTATAAATAGAATTGAAAATAAGAAAACTCTGCCAAGATGGCAGAGTGAAAGCAAGAACTTAGTTGAGCTCATCCACAATTTCCCAAATACGTGAAAAAATTATTCTAAACAAATTTTAGAGCTACAGAAAACACAAAAAGACAGAATGAAAAAGCTTTCCATGTAAGGACAGTCTGGCAAGCTGCCAGGAAGGGTCTACCACAGTGGAGGAGGAGTGGGGCATAGCATGGTCTGTGTCTGCACAGACCAGCAGCACAGACTGGCCAGAGCAGACCTCAGGGGACTAAATCACTGGCAACTGTGGCAGTTTCCAGTCTTTTCAACCCATAAATGCCAAAAGGAAAGTAAAAGTCCATGGGGAAGCTCTTTTGGGAGCAGGTGAGAGAAGAGTGTATTCCAGTCCCTACCCAGGTCCAAAGAGATGGTGGAAGCTGTAAGTGTTGCTGTGGCAGCTGCTTACATAGTCTTGACCCACAGATGGTGGAGGGACCAAGCATCTGACCAGAGGGAAATTGCAGGAATCTCTCTACTGGCATTGAGGCAGGATTCTCTTACTTTGCCCTGTTTGGATCTGTGTCACAGTCTGGGTGGCAGTCCTGAGGTGAGGAGCACTGCTGTGGCAGAGCTTCTGGTGTCTGTGGAGAGGAAATCATCCTTACAATTCTGAGGCAGGTGCTTAGAAAAAGCTCTGACAAAAGCAGTGTAAAACCCCAGAAATTTGGGACACAGCATTCTCCATTGGGGAAGCAGAGTTTTACCAAGGCAAAGATCTCAAAAGTCAAGTACTTGGCTGGCAAGATGAGCAAACAGATATTTTTTGGTGACAAAGAATATCAAAACATGGAACCAAGAGAAGATGACAAACTCTAAACGCCTGCATCAAAATCTTCCAAGAAAAATAGGAATTGGTCATAGGTCATACAGGATCACAAGAAGGATTTTAAAAATCCAGTAAGAGATATAGAGGAAAAATTGGGAAGAGAAATGAGAATTTTGTAAAATCATGAAGAATAAGGCAAAAACTGACTAAAGGAGATGCCCAAAAATACTGAAGAAAATAACACCTTAAAAATTGACTAACGCAAATGGCAAAAGAGGTCCAAAAAAATCAAGGAGGAGAATAATGCCTTAAAAAGTCAATATTGGCCAGATGGAAAAGGAACTTCAAAAACTCACTGAAGAAAATAATTCCTTCAAAATTAAATTGGAGCAAAGAGAAGCTAAAGACTTTATGAAGAATCAAAATATTATAAAACAGATCCCAAAAAATGAAAGAAATAAAAGGCAATGTAAAATATGTCATTAAAAATCCATTGAACTGGAAAATAGATCCAGGAGAGATAATTTAAAATTTATTGGACTATCTGAATGCCATGATAAAAAAAAAGAGCCTAGACATCATCTTTCAAGAATTTATCAAGGAAAACTGCCCTGATATTCTAGAACCAGGCAGTAAAATAGAAAATGGAAGGATTCACTGATCACCTCCTATAAAAGATTCCAAAAAGAAAAGTCCTAGGAATATTATAGCCCAATGCCATAGTTCCCAGGTCAAGGAGAAAACATTAGAAGCAAGTGGAAAAAGCAATTTGAGTATTGTAAAACAAACAAACAAACACAAAAACAATCAGGATTACACAAGGATTACACAAGATCTAGCAGCTTTTACATATATGGATTGAAGGACTTGGAATAGGATATTCTGGACTTCAAAGGAGCTAGGATTAAAACAAAAAAAAATCACCTATCAAGGAAAACTGAGTATAATACTGTAATGAGGATCTGAAGGTCTTCCCTGACCCTTGGTCCCTTATAGGCTTAAGTGAATCTGAGAACCTTCCCTGATTTGAAAATATACTCTGCCCCCTAATAGGTTGAATGTGGTCACATGGAGACTGTGGTGGGAGGTTTGATTTTAGGAAGGCCCACACATGGTTACTTTGAGATAGGGCAGTGGGTCAAGAGGGCTGTGACATTCTCTGACCCAGAAGAAGGCTATACATACCCTGATATGAGGTTTTGCTTTGGGGCTCACTTTGGGAAGAGTTGTGTGATTTGTCCAGATAAGACCCTTGGCAGCTGTTGAGTCCCCCAGCTTTGAAAACTCAGATGTTGGTGCTTCCCTCTCTGGTAACTAACTATATAGGCATGTAATGGTCAGACAGCTGGAAGCTCTGTCTGCTTAATTGTGTTATTTTCTGTTGTTACTTTTGTTTGTATTCTCTGACGCTCAGGATGCTGGCATTTTTCCCCTGGACTAGGTAAATGGTATATGTTTGATTGAGTAAAGTAAGATTATTAACCCATTTTGAGTTGCCTTCCTTTAGAAAAGCAGATCTAAGATCTGTGCTAGCAGCCATCCTGGGTATGCTAGGTGCTTTCTGTTACAAATACTTCAGCGGAAAATATGGATATTCAATGGAATAGAGGACTTTCAAACATTCTTGATGAAAAGACCAGAGCTGAAAACAGAAAATTTGATTTTCAAATACAAGAGAGAAGTATGAAAATGTAAACAGGAAAGAGAAATAATAAAGAACTTATTAAAGTTGAACTGTTTCATTCCTACATGGAAAAACAATATTTGTTACTCATGAGACTTTTTTTCAGTATGAGCATAGTTGAAGGGAAGGGGTAGTCAGGAGCAAACTTAATCCCTTTGAAAAGGGATAGTTAGTCTTTCACAACATTACTGCTATGGAAATGTTTTGCATTACTACACATGTATAAACTATATTGAAATGCTTGTCTTCCCAGTGGGGGTGGGTGAGGAGCAAAGCAGGTAGAGAACCTGGAACTCACAGTTTTAAAAACAAATGAAAAAATTGTTTACATGCAACTGGGAAACAAGATATACAGACATGGGATGTAGAAATCCATCTTGCCTTACAAGAAAGTAAGGGGGAAAAGGGTTAGGGAAGGAATAGGGAGGATATATAAGAGGACAGACTAGGGGAAGGAGTAATCAGTATGTTTACCATCTTGGTGAAGGGAAGGGGAAGGGAGTGATGGGGAGAAAATTTGGAGCACAAAATCTCATGGAAACGATTGCTGAAAACTAAAAATAAATAAATAAATAAATAAATAAATAAATAAATAAACAAACAAACAAATAAATAAATTCTGAAAAATCCCCAACAACTCTGACATATCACATCACACCTATCAGACTGACAAATGTGAGAGAAAATCAAAATAAAAAATGTTGGAGATGTGGGAAAATAGAGCACTAATGTATTTTTTCTTAGAGTTGTGAACTGATCCAACCATTGTGGAGAACAATTTGGAACTATGCCTCAAGGGCTATAACACCATGCATACCTTTTGACCCAGCAATACCACTTCTATGTCTGTATACCAAAGAGATAATAAAAATGGCAGAAAAAGGACTTTCATATGTATATAAAAGAATATTTATAGCAGCTATTTTTGTTGTGTCCAAGAGATGGTCATTTAGGGAATGCCTATCAATTGGGGAATGGATGAACAACATGTGGTATATTAATGTAATTGAATACTATTGCTCCATAAGAAATGATGATCAGGCAGACTTCCAAAAAGCCTGGAAAAACATGTGAACTGATGCTGAGTGAAGTGAGCAGAAGCAGGAGAACATAATCCATAGTAACAACAACATTGCACAATTATTAGATTTGATGGACTTAACTTTTCTCAGCAATATAAGCATCTAAGATAATTTCAAAAGACTATCGAAAACTCTATCCACATTCAGAGAAAGATTGATAGAGTCTGAAAGCAGATTGAAGCATATTGTTTGCTCTCTCTGTCTCTCTGTCTCTCTCTGTCTTTCTCTCCCTCCCTCCTTCCCCCTCTCTCCATCTTTCTCTTTCTCCCTCCTTCACCCTCTCTCCCTCCCTTCAACCCTTTATCTCTCTTTCTTTTTTCTCATGTTTATAACATGACTAATATGGAAATATTTTAATATGATTTTACATTTACGGCCTATATAAAATTGTATGTCACTTTTTTATTTGTTTGTTTGTTTTTCTTTTTTCTTTTTGGAGGGCAATTGGGGTTAAGTAACTTGCCCAATGTTACACGGCTAGGTTTTTGTTTGTATGTGCATTAAGTGTCTGAGTTCAGATCTGAACTCAGGTCCTTCTGACTCCAGGGCCAACACTCTACTCACTGTGCCACCTAGCTGCCCCACATGTCACTTTGAAGAGCGGAAAATGCAGGAAGGGTAAGAAATTTTAGAAATCAAAATCTTAAACAAACAAATGTTGAAAACTAAAGGCAAAGAAATTTTTAAAATAGATGTTATTCAAAACTTATAGATTTGAAACTAGCTGTGTGACCTTGGGCAAGTTGCTTAACCCCAGTTGCCATCCAAAAAGCAAAAAACAAAACAAAACAAAACACACACACACACACACAAATACATAGATAGATAGATAGATAGATAGATAGATAGATAGATAGATAGATAGATATAGATAGATAGATATAGATAGATAGATAGATAGATAGATAGATAGATAGATACTTTGGGGGATAAACAGATCCTTTATATTCTATTACAATATGGCCTTTAAATGTAGTATGACAGCTTTAAAATAGAGAAAAAATAATACTGTTATTTACATGAGATATAATTCTTGAGAGTTTTGGAACCATCAATGACAAAGAGGCTCCTGTATTTTCTGTAAGGCTATGAACAATTTCTTTGTCAAATAAACTCAACACTGCTGACATGAGTGTCTTTTAAAATCAAGTTTATGGTTTCGTTTTCCCTTTTACCTCACTAAATAAAATAAGTATTTCTGTACTCTTATTAACTAAAATAAGTTTTCTTCACAGATTTATTTAAGAATTTGCTATACTATGAATATGCAGTAGTTATAACTAAAATGGTTCATTATAATTGAAGAAAAAGCTGAGGTAACCAAGGTGCAACTCTTGAAGAGCTCCATTTAATGATCTTTTCTAAAAACTCTTTCCATTTTACCTCTTCTCGTCTCTATTTCCTTCCTGACTAATTCAATTTCATTGTTTTCTATAATACAAATATCAAAATCAAATGTAAAAAGAAAAAAATAATAAATGTATTCTTTTTACATATTTAAAGCAGTAAAATTACATTAAGCAAAGGGCAATGGAAATCAAGATTAAAATTATTTGGAAATGAAATAATTTAACATTAAAATAAACTGATCAAAGAACAAAACAGAAGCAATAAATAATTTCATTTCAGAGAATGACAACAATGAGACAACACAATCAAATTTATGGGGCATAGTTAAAGGAAAATTTATTTCTCTAATTCTTACATCAAAAAATGAAAACAAAAAAGAACAGTTAAATGCATTGGCCATGCAACTAAAAGAACATGAAAAAGAACATTAACAATCCCCCATTGACCACTAATTTGGAAATCCTGAAAATTAAAAATGAGATAAGTAAGGCTAAAAGAAAAAAAAGGTTGATTTAATAATTAAAGCTAAGAGTTGGTTTTATGGAAGAAAAAAAACTACAACAATAAGATAGATAAACCATTGGTTAATCTGATTTTTCTTAAAAGTTGAGAAAACCAAAGGGTGGAGCCAAAATGTCGGAGTAGAAACAGCGCATCCAAGCCACTCTTCCCCCAGATTACCTCCAAGCTATGTAAAAGGGGAATCTGAACAACTTCTGGAGCCCCAGCACTCATAGAATGACACAAAGAAGGTAACCTCCCACTGAGGACAGCCCAGCAGCCCTGCAGGAAGGACCAGCACAGCAGTCTGGGAGCCGGCAGCACGCAGTGCGTGGGGAGTTGAGCACAGGTCCGCCTGAATCAGGGTTTTAGCCCCAGGACATCTGGGCCAGCAGCCGCATGGAGGGACCCCAGAACACCAGCAGCTGTGGCGATTCCAGAATTATCAACATAGACATGCCTAGGACAAGGTGAGACAAGGTGCCCTATGGACTTTGGGACCAGTATTTGAGGAACACATCGGCTTCCTCCCCTGGGGGCTAGAAGCCAGTGAGGAGACACACCATTTTGTAGTTTTTAGAGGCATCTACAGCTCCTGGCCTGTGAAATGTAGGGAGATCCAGCGATCATTTGCCAGAAGGAAAAAGAATCTCAAAAGTTCACTGAGGAGATTAATTCCTTCAGAGTTAGAATGGAGCAAATGGAAGCTAATGACATTATGAGAAAGCAAGGTACTGTTAAGCAGATCCAAACAAATGAAAGATTAGAAGGCAATGTGAAATATCTCATGGGAAAAACCACTGACCTGGAAAATAGATCCAGGAAAGACAATTTAACAATTATTGGACTACCTGAAAGCCATGATGAAAGAAAAAACCTAGAAATCACCCTTCAAGAAATTCTCAAGGAAAATTGACCTGATGTTTTAGATCCAGAGGGCAAAATAGAGGTTGAAAGAATCCACAGATCACCTCCTGAAAAAGATCCCAAAAAGAAAACTCCCAGGAATATTATAGCCAGGTTGCAGAATCCCCAGATCAAGGAGAAAATACTACAAGCAGCCAGGAAGAAACAATTTCAATATTGTGGAAACACAATCAGAATAGCCCAGGACCTGGCAGCTTCTACACTGAGGGATCGAAGGGCATGGGATATGATATTCCAGAGGGCAAAAGAGCTGGGAATGAACCCAAGGGTCACCTACCCAGCAAAAATGAGTATTTTGTTTCAGGGGAAAATATGGTTATTCAGTGGAATAGAGGAATTTCAAGCATTCTTGTGGAAAAACCCAGAGTTGAATAGAAAATTTGACATCCAGATACAAGAAGCAAGAGATACCTGAGAAGGTAATCAGGGAAAAGAAATCAAAAGGAACTTATAAAAGTTGAACTATTTACCTTCCTATATGGAAAAACAATAACTGTGACTGATGAAACTTTTCTCAGTATGAAAATAATGGAAGAAGGGTCTATGGTCATGTGAATCCATACATGAATGTGTGTATATATGTTTATGGTTATACATGGATAGAGGGCATAGGTTGAATTTGTTGGGAAGGGAGGATACTTAAGTGGTGAAATTATGAAGTGAGAGAGGAAAGTGGCAAGAGGAGATGGGGAGAGACAGGGTAGGGTAAACTATCTCATGTAGAAGAAGCAAGGGGAAATGGCTGCAAGGGAGGGGAAGAATAGGAAGGCAAAAAGGCAAAACCACATTCTCATTGAATTTGGTTCTGGGAGAGAATGACATACATACTAAATGGGATATCTCAGCCTGCAGCAGAATAGGGGGAAGGGGGATGAGAGGAGGGATGATGGATGGGAGGGCATTCTTAGGGGGAGGGAAGGTTGAAGAGGGCCAGGATAAAGTAGGGAATGGACCAGGTGGGGGTGGGATGAGTGGGAGGGAATTTTAAACAGCCTAGTACAATATATCTACTATGGTAATGTTTTGCATCGCTAGACATGTACAACATATACTGAATTACTTATCCTCCCAGAGGGAATGGGTGACAACAGAGGAAGGAAATGGATATGAATTTCGAGGTCTTAATATTAAACGTTTCAAATGTATATATATATATATATATATATATATATATATATATATATATATAAATACTATTATTAATACTCTTTTGCTTGTAATTGGGAGATAAGATGTGCAGGCATTGGGACACCAAGATTCACCTACCTCTAATGGAAAAGTCGAAGGTGGTACGGGAGAAGACATGGGAGAGAGCAGATTGTAGGAAGTGATATCTTGTGGGGCTGCTATTCTGGGAGGGTGGGTAGGGGAAAAACAGGGGGGGAAATGACTGTACCACAAAATCTGGCAGAAATGAATGATGTAAAACAGAAGTTAATAAAGCATTTGTTCAAAAAAAGTTGAGAATATCAAATATGCAGTAGCATAGATGAAAAAGATGAAATCACAAGCAATGAAGAAGAAATTAACGTAATCATTAAGAAGTATTTTTCCCAATTATATGCCAATAAGTCTGACAATCTGAGTGATGAATATTTACAGAAATACAAATTAACTAGATTAACACATCAGAAAAAGATTTGAAAAAGAAATTCAGCAATCCATTAATGAACTCCCTAGGAAAAATATTCCCAAAGGTCAAATGGGTTCATGAGTGAATTCTATCAAACATTTTAAGAACAATTATTTTAAATACTATAAACTATTGGAAAAAATAGGGAGAGTCCTACCAAACTCATTTTATGACACAAATATTATGTTGATATAGCAGGAAGAGCTAAAGCAGAGAAAAAAAAAACTATAGATGAATTTCCGTAATGAATATCAATGTAAAAAATTTGAACAAAATAGTAGGAAAGCAATTACAGCACTATATAACAAGGATTAGAAACTATAACCAGGTGGGATTTATACCAGCAATTCAGAGTTGGTTCAATATGTGGAAAACTATCAATACAATTAACCATCAGTAACAGAAAGGAAAGAAATTGTATCATCATCTCAATATATGCTGAAAAAGGTTTTGACAAAATACAGCAGCCATTCCTATTAAAAACAAGAGAATATGGAATAAAGGGAGTGTTCCTTAAAAGGATAAGCAGTATCTATCCAAAACCATTAGCAAGTACTATCAGTAACTTGGATAAGCTAGAAGCCGTCCCAGTAAGTTCAGGTAGAATTCAAGGATGCAAATTATTGCCATCATTTGAGATAGTAAAAAATAGTTATATCAATAAGAGAATTAAAAGAGATTGAATTCATTAGAATAAACAATGAGGAAATAAAATTATCACTTTTTGCATGATATGATGGTATATTAAGCTAATTTGAGAGAATCAACTAAAAACTTACTCAAGATAATTAACAATTTTATCAAAGTTGCGGAATATATGATAAACCAACATAATTCATCAGCATTTCTTCATATGACCAAAAAAGCCCAGCAGCAAAAAATAAATTCCAGTTGAAATAACTGTAAACAATAAAAAAAAATGCTTGTCCACCTACCTGCCAAGAAAAATCCAATAACCATATGAACCCAATTTAAAACACACTTCACACCAATATAGTCAGGTCTAAGTAACTGGGAAACTATCAGCTGCTCATGGGCAGGTCAAAATAATATAATAAAAGACAAATTTTACTTATAATTTATTTATTGAATGCCATAACAATCTACCAAAATTATCTTATAGAGCTAGCAAAAAATGACAAAATGCATCTGGAAGAACAAAAGGTCAAGTATATAAGGGAATAAATGAAAAAAATGCAATGGAAGTTCACTTAGCAATACCTAATATTAAACTATATTATAAAGTAGTAATCGGGGCGGCTAGGTGGCACAGTGACTAGAGCGTCCGTCCTGGAGTCAGAAGGACCTGAGGTCGTATCCGGCCTCAGACACTTAATGCACGTACAAACCTAAACCTAGCCATGTGACCTTGGGCAAGTTACTTAATCCCAATTGCCCTCCAAAAAAGCAAAAAAAAAAAAGAGCAATCATCAAAAACATCTGATACTGCTTAAAAAAAATAAAGTAATGGATTAGTAGAATAGATTAGGTACATAAGACATAGAAATCAATGATCATAGTAGTAATAGATTTATGAACCCAAAGAACCCAGCTTTTGGTATGAGAACTCATTATTTGGCAAAAAATGCTAGAAAACCAGAAAAATAGTGAGATGCAAAATAGGCATAGAACAACATCTCACACTGTATATGAAGATAAGCTCAAAATGGATTCATGATTTAGACATAAAAACTGACACCATAAGCAAATTAAAATACCAAAGAATTGTCTACCCATCAGATAAAATTGGAAGGGGAAGAATTCTTGGGCAAATAAGAGACAGAGATAATTAAAAATGCAAATTAAAAAATCAGTTATATTAAAAATAACATTTGTACAAACAAAACCAATGCAACCAAAATTAGATGGAAAGCAGAAAGCTGGGAAACATTTTTTACAGTAAGTGGCTCAGATAAAGATCTCATTTCCCAAACCTATAAAGAATTCAGCCTTTCTCTCATTGGATGTCCCTGAAAATATATCTGCATACTGTAGTAATAAATGCTTTCTTCACAGCAATTCTCTTCTCCTAGTCTTCTGAAATCACTGAACAATGCCTCTTCTAAGCTAATCTGCCCATTCTGTCCTTGTTCTTTGATTTCCTAGAATTATCATATGCCAGCCATTAGCAATTAAAATTATGTTGGTCATTTAGGCATTTAATCATCCTTTTCATGGAATTCATGCACATGTTCCATATGCATTATACATTAAGTATTGATGACATTTTTCATGCTTTGTTTATTGCCTCCTGCAATACCTATTTATGAATCTGTTCAATTTCTAATAACCAAAAGAAAGAATAATCTTGAATTTTCCCCACTTATGTACTAAAACTATTTTGATTTTAAAGTTCTTTTACCTTTACTTTGTAGAATTGTAATGAATTTAAAAATATCGTTATGGTAAATGGCCATATTGTACTATGTCCTATTATGTGCTCTTCTCTTGATCTCTAGGCTCTATGCTGTTTAATCATTTCATCCCTCATGTCTGAAGTCACCTCCTTTGCCTTAGATCTGCTGTTGAAGACTCTCTTTCTTTACAATTCAACTCAAGTACTTCAGAACTTTTCCTGATTCACCCAGATGAAAGTAAACTCTCCTTCAAACTCCTCATTTCATTTTAGTGGGCCCTCATTCTTGATCTTATCACAATATCCTTTCATTATGGTTGCCAGTGTACATGTGGCTTTCTGAGTCACAGAATTCTATTGAGAGCAGTCATTTTTATCTAATATCAATGGTTCAGCTATTTAGAACTGGATGTCACCTCAGATAAGTAATTTGATCCAAATATGTTTTTATGAGAGGAGAAAATGGCAAAAACAATTGTGATTCACTCAAGATCACACAGAAATTAGCTGGCACAGATAACTCTGACCTCAGTTTTCCTGACTTTAAATCTATTAATACAACATCATGATATATTTGTATTCCTTGCACCTGGTCCAGTGCCTTTCACTTTGTATTTGCTTATTAAATGGTTGTTGACTGAAAACGCAATGAATAGGGGCGGCTAGGTGGCGCAGTGAATAGAGCGCCAGCCCTGGAATCAGAAGGACCTGAGTTCGGAGCCAGCCTCCGACACTTAATCCATACAAACAAAAACCTAGCCGTGTAACCTTGGGCAAGTTACTTAACCCCAATTGCTTTAAAAAAAAAAAAAAAAGAAAATGCAATGAATAAATACAATATCTATGTAAATTATCCCTGAGTGTCCTTATGATGATTGTCAGTGTGAGAAGTTGAGTTATATTTTTTCATTGTTCTATTGATACCACTTTTAGTAGAAAAGTAGTCAGCACCATGGTTATCAGTTGACTTTTTCAACTTAAGACTAGTAGATTCACAGGAACTAAAGCAGTTATATTCCATTTCACCACTATCACACAATTTGCCAACATAGTGCTTCAGGGGCCACCTGTGAAAGTAGAATGGCTATAATAAGATGTGAAAAGTCTAGCAACTTGTATGTTTTTAGACAGTTGGGCTTCATTTAATGTAAGACAATATAAGACCCAGATAAACGTAGACACTTGAGAATAGTTGTAGTTGTACTTTGGGGATACTTGACAAGAAATTTATCTGAAGTTGATATGTTTCTAGCTCTGCTCAGGAGCGTAAAGCAAAATGGAGCCAAACTGAGGGAAGAACATGTCTGTTCATTTCTTCTCTGTGCATCTGGTAACCTGTGGAAGCTATTGGTACCATTCATGGATCTCAGAAACTCAGTTCTCTGTCCAGTGTTACATTCAGATGTGGGCCATGTTTGAAGACACCATCATACTCAGAAATCAGTTGGGGATATGTATGAAGCTTTCACATGCCCTGTGTGCATTATTGAAAATTGAGTGATTACAGTTGTAATGACACTAAAATGGAAATCAATTCAACACTAAATTTGAAATTAATTATATCTCAGGACAGTGAATTCATTCATGAAGGATTCCTAACTTATCTTCCCAGTGCCCTTAACAACCACATCAAGTCCCCAGTCACTTAGCATCACTCTGATTAACAGGCAGTTAGAATTTTGTTTTATTATTTTTAATTTTATTAAATTTTATTTTATTTTATTAATTTTTATTATTAAATTTTATTTTATTTTTAAAAGACTAGAAATTTGATAAGTTGCATTCAAATTGAGGTCAAATGGGATACCATCTGTAAAATACTTTGCATATCTTAAAGAACTGTATGTTAGCTCTTGTAGTTGATGTTTTTTTTTTTTAATTTCATTGTTTCTGCTATTAGCACACCAAGGCTCAATGGTTGTTGTGCTTGTGGAACATTTATTTACCACAGAAATTAAATTAGCAACAATTATATCATACCTTCTTGAAAAGCATAGTGACAATGAAAAAAAGTGTGTGCTTCCCTGGCTTTGATTTAATATTATTTGAGTGGGGGCAAAAAGAGAGAATAAACAAAGCACAATAATGGCAACATTGATCAAATTATTTTTGACACATTTAGGATATGCCTCAGTGATAGGAGTTTTCAATTAGATTAAGAAAGAAATAACTACCAATTTGAAATTATTATTTCTTAAATCTGTTTCCCCCTTTAGGGAGATTTTCTATACTACATGAAAATCTTCATTAGAGGGACAAGAAAAGAATGGATATCTAGGAGGTCTGGATATTCATCCTTGCTGCATTACCCACTTGGCATGAGACTTTAGGTATAGTGCCACTAAGCTTTTTCATCTAAAAACTTAGAGTGACTTTTAATATCTCACAGGATTTGGGGTAGGAATATATAATTGGACATAAAGTATGCATGCCCTAGAATTTGTTTTAGAATTTCTTCCATAAAAACATCATATCAATTTTATTTTTTACATTTATCATTATTTTGCTTTTAAAGCTCCTTAAATAAGTGGAAATAAAACTGCTTCTGGAGTCAGAGTTCATAGATTTAGATCTTAGTGTAATTTTTAGCAAGTTACTTCATCACATCTATACATCAAATAACCAAGTAATAGAGATTTGTTAACTGTCATTTGTCACTCACTGTACCAAGTGCTAGCAATACAAAGAAAAAAAATATAACCCTGCTCTAAAGCAACAGATAATAATGGCTATCATTTTTATACAGCTTTAATTATTACACATATTTTACAGATATTATCTCATTTCATCAACTTTATAACTCTTTGAGATAAATACTATCTTAGCTATCTTATCTCCATTTTACAGAAGAACCAACTGAGGATAAGAGAGGTTAAGAAAATTGCTCAGGGTCATAAAATTAATGTGAATTTATTGTACTAGATGTTTTTACATCTTTTCTAGGTCTATTCTGCTATTAGAATCATATTTTCCTATTTCATCTTCTACCACAAACATTTTTTCTTATGAAATGACCCTTGAGTCATGATAATTACTGGGAGAATAAGCAAACCAAAAAAAAAAAGTCTTTGAAAGAATGAAGCCATGTTTAAATAATTTTCAAATTTTGCCTCAGAAATGTGAACCCTGTAAAGGCTTATTAAGTGAATATTTCTTAACTTCTTATTTCCTGTGTTCTGTTTCAGAAACAACTTATGGAAATCTAAAAACATCTAAGGGACTGGATAAATACAGAAAAACACTAAAAAGTACAAAGGATTATTCAAGCCTTACCTGAATTATTCACACCCAATACTGCGCAGTTTGAATTGGCATGCTTCCAGAGTTTTCTGGCCAAGTTTTTCAAGTAGTTTCTTCTGAAAGGACCAGAAATATTGGGAGTCACTTTAGCTACATTGTAATTCAGAGTTTTCATTTCTGGCCTGGAATCAAAAAGTCTGAAAATTCATAAAAAAAAGAAAATTAAATCTTTGATGCTTGGAGGACTGTGTTTAGGTTGAAAGGGACCCGAGAATCTTCTTGCTTTTGATATTTCCATCAGGTTCAAATCAGGTTGTAGTTCTGAACAGTGGAGAGGAATTTTTTTTGGGGGGGTGTGCATGAGAGCATTTCCCTGACCAAAATTGAGGTAGGAGGAGCTGAAATTAGAGAGAAATTCCAAACCAGTGCTCAGGAGTACTTAGAAAATATAGTAGGAGATGTAAAACAAGATGGAAGAAAAGAGGTCATAGCAAATTACAGAGAGACTATTAAACACTGTAAATCAAAGAAACAAAATTGGTATGATTAGGATATAGTTATTGGAAATTATTTTTAAATGAAATTCTGGAATTTTCCATGTAACCTTGGCAAGTGTAGCAGCAAGCACCCCAACATCACCAGGGTGGCTGCCAATACAAGTTCTTATATCAGCTTTTTAAAGGAAAGCAATTCAAAATTGGTTAACAAACTTACTTTAATCAATCAAACATATATCATCCTCACAGGAATGGGCGGGCACATCAAATGTTTTGCAATATCCTCGTTCGCTACGTATCTAAAGCT